>SZWC01006186.1:129006-139792 GCA_023375785.1 Penium margaritaceum
CACCGCCGCCGCAGCAGCCGTCGCAGCAGCCGCTGCAGCGGCAGAAGCGCCCCGTGCACGCCGACTCACGACCGTGCTGCTGCCGTCCCACCTACCCCTGCCCGCCTCCTCCCTCCCATCCTCCTCCTTCCCTCGGACACGCCTCCGAGGCACGCTGACACTCTGCCCCTCTTCCCTCCCACCGTCAACCCCTGCCTCGCTGGAGGCGAGAGGGGGGCCGATGCCGGCCTCACTCTGCCCCGTAGAGGCCTCCTCCAAACCCAACCGGTCCCGGACACCTCCTCCGTCCTCGACTTGCCGTCGCGCTGCCGCCGACAGGCTCGGGCCCTGGCCCTTCGCACCCACGGCCGCACCGCGTCGCCCCAGCCCTCCTGACGCCGCGGCAGATGCTCTGGGGCTGTCACGCGGCGCTGCCGCATGACGATGCTCCCGCCCACTGCGCTGCGCTGCCCCCCCACCTTCCCGCGCACGAGACGCAGGGCGCCCGTGCCGCGCCTGCCCTCCGGCCTGGTCCCCGCCGACCAGCAGTTGCGCTCGAGTGCCCTGCGCGACCCGGCTGCGCTCGACCTTCCCTGCGGAGAACTGTGGAGAGTCTCCACCCCTCGCTTCGTCAGAGGAGGAGAAACCATCCACGGAAGCTTCAACAGAGCCATCCACAGGGCGGAAGACTGGGCTTGGACTGCGCTCCTCCCGTGCCCTGCCACGGCCTCCGACAACACCCCCACGCATCCGAGGCCGCTCAGGTCCCTCCGCTGCCCCAGAGGGAGTTGGCACGTCGTCAGCGGTGGAAGCACCGTACATACACGGTGTTCCACTGCTGCTTGGAGCAGCAGCAGCAGCAGAAACAGCAGCAGTGCCGCCACCAACACCAGTGTCTTGCGCCAGCCACGAAGGCAACGGCTCTCTCTGGAGCGAACGACCAAGCGGCAGCCGCGATGCCATTTGTGGCTGCTGTGACACCTCAGCGGCTCTTGCACGGCCCCGTTCGCCAGCAGCAGCAGCACCAGCACCAGCAGCAGGAGCAGCGCCTCCGCTTTCTCTGAGCCCGCCTGCCCGCAGCAACCGCTGAATGGCAGACAAACGCACTCTGCCGCTGCTTCTTCCACCAGCCACGCCGCCGCCGCCGCCGCCGCCGCCGCCGCTGCCGCCACCGCCGCTGCCACTGCTGACCATAGCTTCAACACCACCGCTGTGGCGTGCTTGGAGCCACTGCAGCCAAAGGGGCTCCGTCGTTGCCGCCGACGCCCCCCACGCCGCCGCCCCCGTCGCCCTCTGCGGCACCCGGCCACCGCCAGATGGCCGCCGGCCGGACGGCCGCTCACACACCTGCTCTCCCCCTCCTGCGGCGTGCACCAATGGCGTCGTCGCCGGTGGAATCGACGACTGGGGTGGGGACGCGTGCCACTGTCTGCGCTTGCCTTCTCCCACGTGCGACATTTGCTGGAAGACATCGCTGCGTCCATCGACGTTTCCGCCGTCATCGTCCTCCAGCTCCTCCTCATCCTCCTCCTCTTCCTCCTCCTCCTCCTCATTGTCGCAGTTGGCGTTGTCGAACCCATGACCTGCCGCATGCCACGGCACGAATGCCGTGTTCTCCTCCTCGCGCCACGCATACTCCTTCCCAGAACCACCCACTTCCCACGGTAGGAGTCCGGCCACGCCGGAGGGGGAGCGATGGGCACGGCGATCTCCTCTCGAGATGCCACCTCCGACGTCACCATGATCAACAACGCCATTGCCGTCGCCGTCGCCGTCGCCGTCGCTGTAGCCTTCGCCGCCGCCCTCACCATCATCGTCAACATTGCCGATGAAACTGCTATTGCGCGGCCCGGCAGCCCCCCGACCACCCACCGCCACTGCTCCGCCCCACAGCCTGGCCCTCCTGCCCCCACCGCCTCCCACCTCCTCCTCCTCCTCCTCCCATCGGTTCCTCCTTCCCTCACCCCCCTCCTCCTCCCACGGCCTCTCCGGCCCCTTTATTACCCTCAAAAACTCCCTCCTCTGCGCCTCAAACTCCTCCCTCTCTCTCCTCAGCACCGCCTTCTCTCGCGCCTGCTGTTTCTTCTGCTGCATGCGCTTCCACTGCCACTTGGTAACCCCTCCGGGGAACGTCCGCGGGCCACCTCCCCCGCGCACCTGCACCGCTGCCCCTCGCCCTCTCCCTCTTCCTCCCCATCCACCTCCCCCTCCTGGTCCGACCTCGTCCAGCGCCGGAACGCGCGCGCGTCCTGACGGCATGTCCACGGACGTGAGGATGCGGACGAGTCCTCGCGGAAACAAGGCCGGGTGCGCATGATGCGCGGGGGAGCTCCACATGAGGGCGCGCACGGGCGCACGGACGGGGGCGTGCGAGGTGGAGGCGGAGATTGCTGTGACCCCGCGCGGAGGGAGGCGGCCGCTCCGCCCTCCTCCCCAGCGACATTGCCCCGCCGTATGCAACATGGCCTCCCGGCTGGCCATGCGCTCATTTTCCGTTGCCCTCAATCTGAGTATTTAAGGCAGCCAATCTGAAGGGTTTCCGCCCGACGCCCCTTTGAGTTAGGGTCTGTTTGGGTGTCTCCGCAGCGGACTGCGACCTCGTAGTGCACTGCGGATTGACTGCTAAAGGACGCCTTTTCGACGACCGTTGCTCCAAGGAACACGTGCGAGTCAACACTGTCGGACAATGATCTCGGTGGTAGTTGAGGCATCTGTCCGCAAACAACAGCGTAAACCGGACTGTGACTTCCTCCGTCGTAGGTCATTGAGACTGTGGCCTCCGCTGAGGAGACAAAAAAACCCGACCTTATGACACTCGTATCAGAGCAGTTGGTCCTCGTGACCACCTCACGCTTCCGCTTCTCTCCCTCAACCAACCCGCGTTTCTGGGCCGTATCACACATCTAGGTCCCGTCGGCCCTACCTTCAGACGACCGCTTTTTGGGCTTTCCCCACGACCGCAGCCAAGTCTTCGACCGAGCTCGCGTCCTCCTCACATTTTTGGATTACATAGTAACCCATTGTAATCGTGGCCAAGAACTGACCAATGGGAGAATTTCTCGATTTTCTGGGCGGAAGACCGGAAAACAATACAGGATTCCCGACGTCCCCGAATACAAGATGCTAGATACATGTCATTTCACACAGTTTTCTTCACCAAGAAAATGCAAATCGTAGACACAAGGTAAATTTATTTCGAAAAACCTTATTATTCCACTTAAATGAAGAGGTTACATTGTTGCAAAGTCCTTCATTATCATAAAAGGCTTTACTTACATAGAATACCTTTTAGATTGGCATATTCACAATAAAAAAGACAATACAATCCTCTAATGTACATTTAAATTCTTTGTACACCGAAATAGAACAATAATAATTTGGATTATGACATTGGGGGACTTTTATGCTTCTTTACCATTGGTTTTTACCACTTTTGAGAACACGACGAAGTAGGAAAGACGTGATGTGAAAAATTTTGCATTATTCTTCATCGTGACTTGTGTTGCCGTTCCAACTTGAGGACACACGCTCAATTTTCCCATTCTTCTTCATTGTGACTTGTGTTGCCTAAACCCTAACCCATAAAAGACCTTCTTCGGTATTCAAAAAAATTACACATACAATTTCCCTCACCGTAAAATATGGACAGTGAATTTTTGTATGGGGGTGTTGTCTCACTTTGAACAGAATGTCTTTCGCTCCCATTTGGGGACTTTTATGCCTTTTTTACCATTCGTTTTTACCACTTTTGAGAGTTGAGACGAAAAAATATTATTCTTGAGAAAACGACGAAGTAGGAAAGACGTGATGTGACAGCTTTCGCATTCTTCTTCATCGTGACTTGTGTTGCCGTTCCAACTTAAGGACACTCGCTCAATTTTCCCATTCTTCTTCATCATGACTTGTGCTTTCTAAACCCTAAACCATAAAATACCTTCTTCGGTAGTAAAAAAAAATTACACGCACAGTTTCCCTCACCGTAAAATATGGACATTGGCTTTGTTTCACTTTGAACATAATGTCTTTCGCTCACCCGCCCGACATGTGAGGACACAAACTTCGGCAAATTGTTCTCTCTTAAACTAACCTGCTTAGTTGAAGAAGCAGTCTATTTATTGAACCAACTTGTCAAAAGATGTACAATTGTCAATTTTTACTGATGACAAGATTTATAGCGGAAATCTTCAGATTCAGATCTTTTGAAGAAAGTAAACAACTAGTATTCTTATGAACATCATCTTGGTACATTCGAATGGAACAATGTGTGACAACCATAATATAATTGATCACATTTCAAATTTTGGGCATCCTCTTCATCACCATTGACTAACTTCATGTTTTTGGAGCCTACAAAATTCCCTTCTCACATCTTCCATCCCAACTCGACACAACACACCACACAACGATACGACACGATACTACACAACACAACATGGACACCACGTCTAAAACTTCCACCCCGACTTCCACCCTCACTCTAGCTCCACCCCAATCCCTATCCCTACACCCATCCCCACCTCAACCCGTTATCCCACATCCACCATGTATGATTATGCCTATGCCTACGCCTACGCCTACGCGTACACCATGACTAGAAATCACAAGTAAAGACATGACGTAACATGATAACACAACCAAATACCGACGCGATATCACACGACATAGCACATATCATCGTGGTCCACGCCTATACTGAAGTCTACATCTATGCCTACATCTAAGCCTATCATGGCACGACATGGCACAACATGATCACAGAACACGCCACAACACAGACACCATGACAGAATAAGACAAAGCACAATGCGACATGACATGATAACACACGACACAACACAGCGCAAAACGATACGACACGATACGACACAACACAACATGGACACCACGTCATATGATGTGGACACCACGTCACATTGACGTTAGACACGACGCGATACGGCATGACATGACAAAACACCATACACCACGTGATATCATGACTCTGCATGTTATCCGTCGGGGAGGAAGAAGCAGCGGCGCAATGCACGCAATGGGTTCTATCCCCTTTGGAATCCATGGTAACAACAACCTATAATAAGACAAGACATGACATAAGACGACACGACACAACACACCTAAAACGATATGACACGATACCATACAATACAACACGAACACCACGTCACATGATGTGGACACCACGTCACAATGATGTCAGACACGACTCGCCACGGCATGACATGAAAAGATATCATACACCACATGATAGCATGACATTTCATGTTGTCCATCGGGGAGGAAGAAGCAGCGGCGCAATGCATGCAATGGGTTCTATCCCCTTTGGACTACAGGCAACAACAACCTAGAACAAGGCTATACATGACATAAGACGACACGACACCACGGACCACAAAACGATATGACATGATACTACACAGCACAACATGGAGGCCACGTCACATGATGTGGACACCACATCACAGTGACGTTAGACATGACGCGACACGGCATGACATGACAAAACACCATATACCACATGATAGCACGACTTTGCATGTTATCCGTCAGGGAGGAAGAAGCAGCGGCGCAATGCACGCAATGGGTTCTATCCCTTTTGGATTTCATGCCAACATGCACGACACGACACGACACGACCATACATGACGTATGACGGCACAACAAAGTATGTCTAGAAATTCTAGCCCGATTTCCGCCACTCTAGCTACACGCCAATCTCTATCCCTACCCCCATCGTCACCCCGACCCGTTAGGCCACATCCACTATGTATAATTTACGTCTACACCTATACCTATGCCTACGCATACGCCATGTCAAGAAATGACAAGTCAAGACACGACACAATATGACATGGTACACAACATCATGGTCTACGTCTATGCTGAAGCCTACATCTAAGCCCATGACGGTATGACGCGGCATAATGTGAGGCACAAAAAAGGATACAACACAGACATCACAATAGAATACGACAACACACAATGTGGCATGACATGACATGACAAAACACCATACACGACGTGATAGCACGACTCTGCATGTTTTCCGTCGGGGAGGAAGAAGCAGCGGCGCAATGCACGCAATGGGTTCTATCCCCTTTGGACTACATAGAGACAAGAACTTAGAACAAGGCCATACATAAGAAGAAACGACACCACGTACCACAAAACAATACGACATGATACTACACAACACAACATGGACACCACGTCACAAACTTCCACCCCGACTTCCACCTTCACTCTAGCTCCACCCCAATCCATATTACTACACCCCGCCCCACCCCGACCCGTTATCGCACATCTACCATGTATAATTATGCATACGCCTACGCCTACACCTACACCTACGCCTACGCCTACGCCTACGCCTACGCGTACGCATAACTGGAAATGACAAGTCAAGACATGACGCAACATGATAACACCATCAAATACCGATGCAATTTGACATGACATAGCACATATCATCGTGGTCCACGCCTATACTGAAGTCTACATCTACGCCTACATCTAAGCCTATCACGGCACGACATGGCACAACATGACGTATAGGTCACGACACAACCCAGACACCGTGACAAATAAGACAAAACAAAATGCAACATGATATGATAACACACGACACAACACCCCACAAAACGATACGACACGATACTACATAACACAACATGGAAACCACGTCACATGATGTGGACACAACGTCACAATAACGTTAGACACGACGCGACACGGCATGACATGAAAAAACACCATACACCACATGATTGCACGACTCTGCATGTTATCCATCGGGGAGGAAGAAGCAGTGGCGCAATGCACGCAATGGGTTCTATCCCCTTTGGACTCCATGGTTACAACAACCTATAATAAGACAAGACATGACATAAGACGACACGACACAACACCTCAAAACGATACGACACGATACCATACAATACAACACGGACACCACGTCACATGATGTGGACACCACGTCACAATGATGTCAGACACGACGCGACACGGCATGACATGAAAAAATATCATACACCACATGATAACATGACACTCCATGTTGTCCGTCGGGGAGGAAGAAGCAGCGGCGCAATGCACGCAATGGGTTCTATCCCCTTTGGACTACACGGCAACAACAACCTAGAACAAGGCTATACATGACATAAGAGGACACGACACCACGGACCACAAAACGATATGACACGATACTACACAATACAACATGGGGGCCACGTCACATGATGTGGACACCACATCACAATGACGTTAGACATGACGCGACACGGCATGACATGACAAAACACCATATACCACATGATAGCACGACTTTGCATGTTATCCGTCAGGGAGGAAGAAGCAGCGGCGCAATGCACGCAATGGGTTCTATCCCTTTTGGATTTCATGCCAACATGCACGACACGACACGACCATACATGACGTATGACGTCACAATAAAGTATGTCTAGAAATTCTAGCCCGATTTCCGCCACTCTAGCTACACGCCAATCTTTATCCCTACTCCCATCGTCACCCCGACCCATTACACCACATCCACTATGTATAATTTATGCCTACACCTATACCTACGCCTACGCGTACGCCATGTCAAGAAATGACAAGTCAAGACAGGACACAATATGACATAGTACACAACATCGTGGTCTACGTCTATGCTGAAGCCTACATCTACGCCTACATCTAAGCCCATGACGGTATGACGCGGCATAATGTGAGGCACAAAAAAGGATACAACACAGACATCACAATAGAATACGACAACACACAATGTGGCATGATATGACAACACCCCCCTCCCCCATCCCCACCCCCCTCGCCCATCCCCACCCCCCTTCCCCATCCCCTCCCCCTCTTGATTATGCATATGGCAATGCTTGTCTGCATCCTTATGGATGTATGTATATGTCTCTTTTTGTCTCTATGTAAGTACTTCTTGTGGAAAGTGACAATGACAATACTGACAATGACGACAGTGATGATCATGACTTCAAGTACGTCAACGGGAGTATCAAACCACGCTTAAACATACAATGATCAAACCAAGCTTAAGCCTTAAGATCTCCATTCAGTCCATGACTCCTTACAAAAGAGCCTGCGAAGGATGCAAGACTCTCTTGCATGCAGAGACTTGATGAGTCATTTGTAGATCATCATTGGAGACTTAAGCTATCATTGCCTGGCTGTATTGTTTTTTGAGTATAGCATCATTCTCAGATTTGTCTGTTTTGCTGTCTAGTGCTCTTTGTTTCAACCCTCTCCACTTTCTTCTCTGTTTTTCTCACCCCTCGGGTTAAAGTTTTTATCATAAGTTGTCCGCGTTTCTCCATGAAGGTGAATACCTGCACAATTAGATATAAACAAGAAACACGAACATTCAAAGGTAAATTTTTGAAAAATGCATGTCTAATTCATTCATATGGAAAAGAACCTTTGTATTCTTCACATGCAAACCTTTCATATGATACATACCTATACTGCTACTTCATGAGGCTGGCTCGTCAGCTGCTGGCGGTGTAGTAGAAGTTCCACTTTCATCCAATATCTGATCATGGAGTGGTTGGAGTAGGCGTTGTGCTTATGGGTGATTCGTTGTAACAGGTCTCTCAATATGCAAACGGATTTTACAGGTCAGACCTTTCACACATACAACATAATATTTATGCCTGTTCAATTAGGAAACTTACAGATAAAGGAGATGTATTTGTTGATGATCGGCTCCTTTCGCCTGATGAAATGAATGGAGTGTGATACTATAGTGAACGTTTCATCCTCTTAGGCTGCACAACACAATTTCATTAGACACTGAACAAAGCTGAATCCTTGCAGTCATACATGAAAATACAAATTGACTTACGTATGGGGATGGAGTCTTCATTCGAGTTTGGGTTGCCATAGGAACAATTGTTGAGGTCTGCACACATATTGAAGAAGGTTGACAAATTTGAGCAACAGAGGACGAGCACATGAAACCTACATGATCACAACATGTTACCTTTGTTTGTACCTGTGATGGATACAGTTGGTCGGTCGTTATCGTAGAAATCTTGAAATATAGTGGATCCCCATCACTCGTAACATGAAGCTGTCAAAGATTCAGCAGACAGACACATGTAAGTCCATTTCCAAATTGAAGCTCTTAACATTTATAGTTTATGCACGCATCCAACGCATATGAACAAAGGTTTTCCATTCTCCTCCCACTCTTTAATATTGTGCTTGAAATGAAGAATAGAGCATGAAGAGCATGGGATTTCAGGCCCATTATGACATTCTTGCAAAAAATTGTTCATCATTTCTTTTCTTCCTTACTATCAAGTCTGCAAAATCTTTAAATTCATGAACAAAAATGTTCAACACATCATCATTAATCAATTTTCCACATTTCATAAAGGATGTTGCATAGTTCTCAAGATTTCTTGGTACAATGTTTCCCTTTCCTATACATGAATAGATAATATTTTCTCTTACAATTGCTGCACATGAATTGGACAAAAAACCATAGAATATCTTACCATGCAACCGCAACGCGAATTTCTTTCCTTTCTTCCTAACTCCGACGGGCTTAATCAAAGGGTCGTTATAACATGCACTATACTGAGAACGTACATGATTTTCGACAAACATGTAATCAATTTTTAACGCTTTCGTCTCATGTTCACTAGTCTCCTCTTTTGACTTCACTTGAGAAGGAGAGCCACAAATGTTAGCGTTTTCTTCAAAAACCTCTTGTAGTAGTGAAATGAAGCGACCTGGTTTGGGTTGTTTAATGTCAACGTGTGGATGAGGTGTATGGTCGTGTGGATGTGTGGAGTAGTTATTTGGCACAAATGGGGGTGTGTCCATGTGCGACATGGTTGGGTGATTTTCTCCAGACATGGCGGTGAGTGGATGCGAATCTACTGAGGTGGATGACCTAGGAGGGGGTATCATATCATTCTTTCCAAGCATTTCTCGAAGAAGTGACCCATATCGACCAGTTTGCGGTTTTTTAGCATTGAGCGGTTGGTGTGGATCATGAAAGTGGGAAGAAAACAGGGGGCTTATGAGATGTGATGTGGTTGTGTGACGACGTGGTTGAGTAGGAGTTGCGGGATTCGGAGTAAACGTACGCGGCGTTTTCAATGGGATGCAGTGATCTGGATTGAGGGTGGGATTGTGAGTAGAAGGAGGTGATGATGAAAGTATAGGGGAATCCGTACATGAGCCTATGGGAGTTGTGGTGCATTGGTGTGCATTGGGGTGAGGAGATAGTGGACACACTGGTTGGGGCAGTGGTGGAGATTGTGGGTGATGAATTAGTGCAGATGGTGGTGGGGAAAGTGGTAGTGGGAGAAATGAAGGAGGTGATGGCGGTGATGGTGGGAGAGTTGGTGGAGAGAGTGGTTCATTGAGTCGCAGAGAACATTGTGGATTGCATGTAGGAGTACATGGGGGAATGGGTGGTGGGATGGCTGGTGGGATACCCAATAGGGTTGGTAATGGGATGGGTGGTGGGATGGGTGGTGGGATGCCATGTGGGATGCTTGGTGGAATAGGTGGTGAGATTAGTGGGACAATGGGAGTTGAGATGGATGATGACATGGGAATTGGGATGGGTGGTGGCATGCGTGGTGGGATGGTGTGTGTCAATACAGGTGGGCTTGTGGGGTTGTCTGCAAGTGTTGATGGCATTGTGCATGCGTCTCCTTTTATAAACTCTTCCTCAACATCCTTACCTACATTTCCAATAGGATCATTCATTATTCTATTTACACGTTTGAGAAGTTGCATGTGTTGTATTGTCGGTTGGTACGTT
>SZWC01006187.1:4049-14621 GCA_023375785.1 Penium margaritaceum
AGAGAGAGAGAGAGAGAGAGAGAGAGAGAGCCGTGGCTACCAGCCGCATCACGATAGTGCCACAAAAGCATCCCTAACCGCATCCAGCCATGCATCCGGCAGGCCCGGTACCCACCCATCCCCACCCAGGGCGGCGGCCAGACCACCCGCCCCATGAAAAGTGCTCACAACACTCACCGAGCCCTTGCTGGGCTCATGCGAGAGTGCCTGAGGCCAGCCTCTGCCCACCCCATGCTTCCTCTCTCAGTCTCTCTCTTTCTTCTCTCGCAGATGAGCGAGAGAGTGGACACAGGCTCCAGCCAACCAGCCAGCCAGCCAGCCAGCCGGCCGGCCGGCCAGCCAGCCAGCCAGCCAGTCAGCCAACCAGCCAGCCAGCCGGCCAGTCAGCCAGCCAGCCAGCCAGCCAGCCAGCCAGCCATCCAGCCAGCCAGCTAGCCAGCAGCCAGCCAGCCCTCTCAAATCCGCAGCCAGCCTCCCGCAGGCCTCCATGTTCAATAGAGATGAGAGACACAGTAGCCAGTTCTCGTACGAGGCACCAGGCTGGGCTGATGAGGGAAATCAAGTCATACAGCGGGGCTTGATCCATCCTTTCGTTTGAGCAGACACAGCTCGGTACATTTGCTCGCCACGTGTCCAAAGTCGCCGTATCCTACCGCGTCGATCAGGCTTGAGGCTGACGGAAGCACTCCTGATTGTGCTTGAACAACGCAGGGTACCACGGCCGCAAGAGGCTGCCGGGGCCTCTTCTCACCCAGCCGAGAACCCTTCAGCCAGCTGGCTTATTGCCTTTCCTCCAGCCCTCCTCCAGCCCAACTCCATTAGGTATTTTTTTTCTCCGACCGGGCATAAGTGGGAAGCTCGCCAGCCTTACGGACCTCGATGCCGATCTATGGACTGCCAGTTGGCCACTCGTCACGGATCCGTCGTGTTGTGGTAAGCAGCAGTGCCCTTCCCATCGAAAAGCCGGTTGCCTTGAATCCGACTGTGGACGAGAAGATGGCGACATTGTAAGAGAGCGCCAGCTGTGCGTCCACCAGCATCGGACGGCCTCTGAAGTCTGGCAAGGGGTGGCCACCCGTTGTCTTAAGGTTCGTAGACGAACCTCATCACCTCCGTACGGACGAGAACCAATGACGTCGCAGCTGCCGGCGATGGACCGCTTGAGCAGAGGGACGGATCCGGCGTGAGACCTCTCGCTCCCACCATGCAGCGCATGGCGAAGGTGTGGCGTTGGAGGCCTCCATTTGCCGTGCGCGAGCGCTGGCGAAGCTCCAAGGGGCGTCCTGCACGTTCACCCCACAGGCGCCGACACTCCTTGCCACGTGTCACTCTCCCACTCACCCCTACCTCGAGATGTCCGCCTGTCTGGCGAATGCGGGTGATGAGCGTGACCAATAATCTGAACTTCGTCCCAACCTGCAATTGCTGTTGGGCTGGCACCCTCTTCTTGGGCCTACTACCGTCAATGGCGCATCAAAAAAAGTATCCGAGTTCAATCACAAGAATGCTCGAAATGAAGTTATTCTATGGAATTTTTCTTTGAAGCCATACACCATGCAAATTATCAACAAGTAAAACATGCAATGCAAGAGGTGACTAAGGAAAAGTAGACGCTTCAGAAATTTAAATTTATCAACAATTTGCGTCATGGAAATGATCACAAGTGTCTATTTGATTATTTAATCTTCCAATCACCAAAACCTAGTTTTTTTTAACAGGTACAATTTGCAAAGTAAAAGACTCTGTGGAACGCGAGAAGATCAAGCAAACACATACAAATGAGGAAACAAGAAGCACACTTGGACACTTGGTTGTGTGTCTTGACATGCACGATTCCCTCATATCTGTGTATCGGCATTTCATTCCTTACGATCATGGCCCAACGCGTGTCAACCTTGGCATTTTTACACCACCCAGCCTATAGGCAAACATGCCTAATGGTAGGAAGCGAGGGAGATAGGAGTAAATGCAAGAGGCTAGGCGTGAGAAACCATGAGAGAGAGGTTCTCACTCAGTCACGCAAAGACACGTGAGTTACGAGAGTAAGGAACGACAGAGTTGTTAGGCATAGCGTGGAGGGGTGCGAGCGGGCGGGCAGCGAGCTCGCCATCGCTCACACCTCATGCCCAGCAAGGCCTCAAACCTGTGCCTGCTACGAGAATAAACTCGCAAGCATGCGCTAGTTCACAACCTGCAAACGACAACCCGGCTACCCCCCCCCCCCCCCCCCAAAAAAAAAAAAAANCGCCATCGCTCACACCTCATGCCCAGCAAGGCCTCAAACCTGTGCCTGCTACGAGAATAAACTCGCAAGCATGCGCTAGTTCACAACCTGCAAACGACAACCCGGCTACCCCCCCCCCCCTCCCAAAAAAAATCTGAATAGGAAGCCTATTGTTAGTAACGAGTCAAGCCGGGACCATGAGCATTTGCAAGTGACAACATTGTCATGGGACCCTGTAAGAGTGCACACCCACGTGCCATCACCACGGCTGCTGAGACGCCAGTGCCAGTGTCCCTCCAGCATCAGTCCCCTGCATCGGTGCGGTGAGTGTGCAGCGAGGCCAGAGGTCACGACATGTCTGAGGTACACAAAGCAACACTCCCCCATGACCCACAGCCGATGCACACAAACACACATGATTTTCACAAGATGTGACATGCAATCATACATGCAGAGAAGCCAACCACTTATCCGGGATCGCCACGCGGACACAACAACACAACAGCGTGCACAGCTGCCTTGAAGACATTACTACTGAGTGCCTTCATGAGGAAGTCAACTCTCTACTGACGTGCGTCGACCTAAATGACCTGGATGTCACCTGCAGCAATGCGCTCATGCACAAAAGGATGCTCAACATTGATGTGCTTCGTGCGTGTGTGATGCATGCCATCATGCTGAGCAATAGCCTTAGTGCCTTTGTCACAACGTAGCGGATAGGAACGTGCAGTTGCTGAAGCAAGCGACAGAGCCACACACATTCACAGGTTCTAGCACTTAGGGTAACATACTCAGCCTCAATGGAACTACGCGCGATGCACTCCTGCTTACCGCTCTTCCATGACACAGCGGTCCCTCCACAAAGGAAGGTATAGCTAGTGCGGCTGCCAGTGTCGGTGTCATAGGCCTAGTTGCTGTCTGTGTACTTGTCAACTACAACTAACGGTTGAGCCCTATAGCACAGACCAATCGGGGCATTGGAGAGGGCGTACCTGACAACACGTAGTGCTGCCTCCATGTGTCTTGCTGTGGAGCATCGGGAGAACTAAGCCAGAAATTTCACTGAGAAGGCGATGTCTGTCCTAGTCGTCGTGGCGAGGTACATGAGTGACCCGATGATGCGAAGGTAGTCAGTCACATCAACTGGCTCCGCCAGCTTAGACACATCTAGTGTCTTCAGCAACCTCTGTCCGGCTAAGGTCATGGTTGTCAACGTTGTGGGTGTAGACTCAAGCAAGGGGGCAAAGCGCTCCCCCATGCTGTGGACATATGTAGCCTGGTGGACATGGAGAGTGCAATGAGTGCGGTTGCGCTCAAGTTTGATGGCCAGGAAGACGCGCACAGGCCCCAAACATTTCATTTTGTATGTCGACTGCAAGAGTGTCTTTAGTTTCAGCAACATCCTAGTTGGGTGACACTATCAACAGGTCATCCCCATAGATGAGGACAACCACGAAAGGAATACAAGGTGGGGTGATGAAGAGTGATGGATCCACCGTACTACGTCTGTAACCTCCCTTGTTGAGGGTTGCAATGATCTCTTGGTTCTAGCATCAAGGCGACTGATTCAGGCCGTAGAGGGCCTTTGAAAGCTACCAGACTCGGTCAGTACCGTCAGAGAAACCTGGAGGCTGGACCATGTAGATCTCCTCATCCAACTGTCTATGGAGGAACGTGCTATTGATGTCCATCTGTTCAAGCTCTCAGTGGTGATGGGCAACAAGATTCAAGAATGCCCTGGCTGTGGTATAGCGTCCGACCAGCACAAATGTTTCATCAAAGTCAACGTCAGGTACCTGTGAGAACCCTTCTGCCGTGAGCCTCGCCTTGTACTTGTCGAGTGCACTGTTGGGTTTGTATTTTTGTCGAAAAACCCAACGAGCATTGATGGCCTTGCGTCTAGACGGCAAATCAACCAACTCGTAGACCGCATGATCATCGAGAACGTTCAGCTCAGCACGCATTGTAGCCTCTCAATACTGAGATTCGGAGGCCGCATGTGCTTGACACACTGTGGTCAGTTCAGAGGGCAAGGCCGTGGTGGCTGACGTGGCGTGACACTGAGTCACGCTGCTCAAGACAGCTGATTCCAAGGCATGCATATGCTCCAAGGCTAGGAGCACATAACCAAGGACGGAACTGGGGTGAACAACCCGAGTGGTCAAGCCCAGCGTGTTCATCCTAGTAGGAAGAGTAGGAGAGTGTGTAGTCTGAGACTGACGAGGGCGTGCAGAGGCCATGGAGGCACTAGAGCGGGGAGGGAGCACGCAGAGGCGTCCGTCCTGGATGAAAGGAGAGATCGGAGCAGGATGAGTGGCGACTGGCGAAGGTGGCCCAGCCACATGTACGGGAGAAGTGACAGGTGAAAAGGTCACCGGTGGTGTGACTGGACTGGTAGGAGCAATAGGATAGGACGGTGAGGCAGACCAGACGGAATCGGTGACAGGAGAGGACAGGACTTTAGAGGAGTTGCCGAGGCAGGCAGACTGGGAGTATGCCTGGATGACGATGACAACAACAAGGGTGAGAGCTGTGATCCAGCAGCAAGGACTGCTGGGACTGCGGGGATGGCAGGATCGACATCCCCCTGAGTAAAGAGAGGGGCAGAAGGGAGGAGGCCAGAGACAGACGACTGAGGTTGCAAAAAAAGATGGACTCAAAGAAGAGAGTGTTGCGGGATTCGACCACGCGCTGACGGACAGGTTTCCAGAAGCGCTAGGCTTTGGATTGGATGGACACACCAAGGAAGGAAAAAAGACGGCCAAGAGGGCAAAGCTCCCGTTGTGGTTATCCTCGGGGAGCCAGACGGAGGCAATACTATCCCAGATCCGGGCGAGACGAAGGTCAGTCCGATTACCATGCCAGCGTTCAAAGCACGTGACAGTGCGGAGAAGGGGACTGTAGGGGACACGGTTTCATATCCACGTCATGTAGCTCATGGCTTCAAAGGTAAAGAGCGGTGGTAGTCCAAACTCATACAGGAGGGTGCAGACACCGTCAGTGAGCGTGCGATTATAACGCTCCAAGACACTAGTGTGTTGAGGTGTGTATGGAGCAGAGGTCTGCGGACACACCCTACAGGACTCGAGGAGACAAGCGGTGGGACCAAGACTTTTGTCGCCAAGGTTATTGCGAAAGACACGCAGAGACTGTTGACAGGCGCATTCAGCCTGGACAAACCAGGATTGCATGACAGAGCAAACGTCGCTTTTCTGAAGAAGAGCAAACACCAACCGAAAGCAGGAAAATCATTTGTGAGGCGTAAGACGTAGCATCCTACGTTTCCTAGGATGTCATGAGGCAAAGGTCCCATGACATTCGCATGGACACAATCAAGGGGGTGAGTGGACTGGAACTCAGAGGGAGCAAACGGCAAGCGATGCATCTTGCCTTGCGCACAGTCAAAACATTCAAAAGGACAAGGGGACAAGGAAGGTAGAGGGAGAAAGACCAACAGCTGGCTGGGGACGAAGCATGCTATGAATGGCATCTGTGTGGGCATGACCAAGGCGGCGATGCAAGAGATTGACGAGGTCAGGAGAGAGAGAAGGTACAATGTGAGCGAGAACAGAGCCAGTCATGGAAGTAAAGGAGGTATGCAACGGAATACGGTAGATCTTGCATCATTGCATGCCATGCACAACAGCACGATCAGAGGGACGCAGACAAACAGTGCCAACACCACGACTGGCAGTGAAGTCCATACCTTGATCGTCCAAGGACGGCACCGGCAGGAGGCTGAGCTCTAGCAAAGGCACGTACAAGACGTCAGGCAGGTACAGGATACCAATGGGACCAACAAAGCACACGACACCAACATCCTGAACAGGACAGAAATGACCGGACCCAATGTGAACAAGCAGACAGACCCGACGGAACCTAACGAGACAAACGTGGAACAGACAGACGTCATGTGGTGGGTCATCCCGGAGTCTAGTATCTAGAAGCCACTAGATACACGCACTGAGTGTAGGACGCTAGAGGTCACAATAGTGTCAACGGACGCAAATGGGACAGGGGACACACAGAGGGAGAGATAACGAGGAAGGAAGATGGACTGCCACTATTCAATCCACGGGATAGACCCACAGAAGGAACCCAAAACGTCAACGGGGGGTCCCCACGAAGGACACTTTCAGTCTGACAGGCAAGATCTCTGGCCAACAGTTCAACGCTCTCATCTCCCTGATCGCAAAGCCGAAGGAGCTGAAGGAGGAACTACTTAAGCTGGCACTCCCAATCACCGCGGTCATCATGAGAAGATGCCAGAGGGGCTGGATTAGACGCGCCAGATGGAGGAGGGAACCATGGTGGTGCGGTGTAGGCAGAGGATAGGGGTCCAACATATGCAGTGGTACTGTAAGGAGGAGGCCAGCTCCAGGGGTAAGAGCCTGACGGCGGGGAAGAGGGCATGCTAGTGGTGGAGTGGGCTTGTGCTGTGGTAGGGGCGGGAGAGTGAGAGGTGGTGGTCGAGGGCACAGGGGCGGAGCTGAGGTGCGAGCACAATGGGTGCGCATCACCCGGGCGAGGCGGAGATCGTACGGAGGGACTGGGCATGTACGATTAGAGTGTTCCATGGAGCCACAGTTAGAGCACACGATGGCGCCGGGGACACAAGAGGATGCGACGGCACCCTTGTCTTTGTCCTTGTTCTTGCCCTTACCTTTGCCTTTTCCACGATCCTAGGAGGTAAGGGCGGAGGCAATACAGGATAAAGAAGAAGAGGCTGAAGTAGAGGAGAAGGTTGACGAAGAGGAAGGTGTGGTTGTAACAGGAAGGACAGCAATACCTGTAACGACAAAGCGATGGAGCCGCTTCTTTTGGAGATTGGTCCACCAAGTAACGAGGCGCTCGGAGGCAAAGTCCCAGAGATCTCCAACTCCAGGCGGGGACCTCGATGAGACAAGCTACGAGGCAAGGCGCTGCAGCTCCTCCGCCTTGACGTTGCAAAGGAGGTCGGACAGCTCTGGAAGAAGGCCATTGACCATGGTAAGGACGGCCAAGAGCTGGCGAGGCGCTACGTCACCCAGCTCATGATGGAGCTTGAGACCTTGAGCCCGAGTAGGCATCGGTGGTCTCATCGGCATGCATAAGGAGTGATTTAAACTAGACACTGAGTGCGATCTGAGCGGCTGGGTCAGTGATGGTGGCACAACAACGTAGCATGACATATGCGCGGACAGGGTCAGCCAGGCGTTGGACAAAAGGATCAGTATTGAAAATGCCAACATCATCACTCAATGTCTCAGGTGTGACTGCGATGAGGGCACGGACAGCGTGGATGGTCTCTATAACAAGTGGTGTAAAGGGAGGAACAACGGGAGAGTAGTAGCGCTGAAGCGTACCTCCCAGGAAGAAACGGCAAGTTTAGAGGTGAGAGAAGGTGGCTGAGAGGAGAATTCATGCTGGTGGGGTGTTGTGAGAGGGGCAGGTGTAACAGGGATGACAATCTGTGTAGTGGCAAAAGTGCTAGAGGCAGAGGGTGTGCTAGCAATAGGAGTGGCATTGGCACCAGTATGTGGGACATCGGATGTAGCACGAAGACGACGTAGGATGATAGCGGTGACCTCATCAGTAAAGGCTAAACTATTGTCCTTTGCCAGTTTGAGATGGTCTTCACCCTCCTGGTGGGCCTCGCAAGCGAGGGCCAGCTGGCACTGAAGAGTCACAATGACTAAATCATTGTCACCAACCATGGTAACGACAGAGGGGTCCTGCCGAACGGATTTTGGCAGAGTTCACCTAGCCCAGTGAGTGTGGGAAAAGTTGGGGTGCCTTAGGCAAGATATCTGGATGCTGTAGGAAAACCCATCCCGAGTCGGATAGGACAAGCCACCGCATAGAGAGAAAGGAAAGATTGCATGCAGGGACACAATAGAGAGAGGGCACGTCAAGTCGTGCCCATGAAAGACGGGCGACGTAGAAAGGAGGGGAGGGGAGGGACAGCAACGGCAGAGGCTACGGAGAGGATAGAGATGGTGGATGCAACTGGGAATCACTACTGGAGTGGTAAGACAGCCACGACTGAAATTGTCGTAGTGGCAAAACCAGAGGTAGCAGATGGAGCAGATTCTGCTACAATGACCGTGGTTGAGGTGGAAATGCGAATGGATGTTGCAGCAGCTGTTGTAGCAGATGCTGCTGAGGTCGTTGCTGAAGCGATGATCGATGCTGCTACGGAGATCTGAGTGCCTGTGTCAGCGGCAGTGGCAGCAACATGTCCAACGACTACTGTGGCCTCAGTGTACGCCTCAGTGGCACGCCCTGCCAAGGTCGAGGAGGGGCACACGAAGCTCTAGCTGCTGCGGCAAATGTAGTTGTGGCTACTATAGCTACATCTATGATAGCTGAAGTCGTGCAGATAAGGACACCCACAAGACTAACAACGTCCTGTGTTTGCGATGCGTAGAGCTGGACAGCAGAGATCTCTGGTTGTCGTGCTACTGAAGATCCCCCCTAGATGAATGAGATGGGGAGACGCTTACCAGTCGGTAACGTGAAGCCCAAGCAGATAGTGGTGAGGAGGACTTGGATTCCCAGTTGCTAAGCATGCCTCTGCGATGACGCTCGCGACGATGTGGCACATCCCCCTTGTAGTATCCACCCGACGAGACCACGCTTGGACCGTCACGGTGCGCCAGTATGGCGATTGCCGTACCACCGCAGCAGTGCAAGTAAGAAGGTAAGGTTGTTGGGCGTGGTGCGTACTTGCGGCAGCTGCTACTATTGCGAATGATATGGCTGCGGCTACAGCTGTCATCATCGGCGTGGTGATGGCTGTTATTGCGGCGACTACAATTGCCTTGCTGCTGGTGCTATCTTGCATTACTTGCTGCTCCTGTGATTGATGTGGTTGTGGCTGCAGTCACCATCACCCACGTGGTGATGGTTGATGTTACCGAAGTTGCAACTACCTTGCTACTGGTGAACGGGCACCAATGGAACACCCTCTTACACTATGGCTGTAGCAGTGGTGGTTGTGACTGCTGCGGTGGTTGCAGTGGTTGCGATTGTGTACGCAACTGTGGCATTGCAACTGCGGCGGTGGCTATTGTTGCTTTGTTGATGTTGTCGTAGATGCCAACAACACGATGCCGATGTGACTGTGATATGTGCGGCCGCAGGTCGGTCAGATGCGACCTATGCCGCTGGTGTGAGAGTTGTGGCTGCTTTGACTGTTGTGGCCACAGCAGCTGAGGTTGTTGCAGCTGCTACTACAACGGTTGTAGTCGATGCTGTAGTTTTTGTTGCCGATTTGGCCGTGGTTGCAACTACTATCAACAACATAGCTGCTGTGGCTGCTCGTACATGATCTGCAGCAAGAGTAGCCGCTGCAGCAGGTGGGCAGATCCTACCTGCGGGTATTGAGGCAGCAGCCCGCATGCGGTGGTGGTTGGGATCAACAGCCCAAAGCCGCTGTTTCCGCACAATGTGGAGTTGCGATGGTGCTGCTGGAGAGCGGGTACACTGCATGCAATGCATTTCTGTGACCAGTAAGGCTGCACACCGAATCTGATTCGTGAATCCCAGGTTGGATTCAGATTCGTGAGTCCAAATCCACGCCTAGATTCAGATCCACGGATCTGAGACCCGGATGCACGAATCCACCTGGATTCGCGAATCTTTTGAAACCATTGTTGTTGCTAGCAAGGCCCGCTGACTGTGCTCAAAATATGTCAATTGTCACTCATGTGAGGTGAGCTTTATATATCTTTTTCATTCCGGCCTTGCTCGAGGATGTGCAGCCTGGCAGAAATGCAATTGCAGTTGCTTTCAGCCTTGGCAGTTCGAGGGCACAACACGTGGAGAAGTCCACGTAGCAGCCTGTTCATGTGTAGACTGTAAACAGGGATGCGGACACATATTCTCTGATGATGGTGGACTTGTTGGGCGGCTAGCCTCACACTCACGAGTTTCAGGTAGTATTCTGAACCTAAGTGAACGGTTTGATGATAGGCCGGACCTGAAAGCATAAATTAGATATTCCACACCTGGTTGACAGTCAAAGCCGTGGGAATGCTCGACGATTATCCACACAAAATTTGTATGGAAACTGCACGCAACATCTGGCCATTGGCATGTGATTTTGCTATGGTTTGTAACTTTTGTGGTTCTCAGTGGTTTGTGATTCTCGCAGCCGTGCACGACAGGTACAAGTCATGCAACACACGTGTCGTGCCAGGTCACTGAACCTAGCTCACACACGGCTGGGGCCTTGTTGGCCCTGGCGGCAGCAGTTCGGAGTTCCGAAAATTCAAGACTTCAAAACTCCAGATCGTTGCTCCAGAATGCCGTTCAGCGGATATGAACTTTGACATCTAGGAATTTCCTTGTCCTCCCCCCCCCCC
>SZWC01006187.1:14717-34287 GCA_023375785.1 Penium margaritaceum
AGGATTCGATGGTGGATTCCCGAATCCAAAATGAGACCCAACCCTGGATCTGGATTCGTGAATCCAGATCTGGATTCAGGATTCATGAATCAGATTCACAGATCTCAGAATTCTTATTCAGCCTTAGTGACCAGAAGAGCCTGCTTGCAGTAAGATTGCAGTTGGCAAGAGCGCCAGCGGAAGCGTAGATGGTGGCAGTGAGGAGATGCCGCCAAGGATCGTGAGCTTTAGCGAGAAATGGGTCTCTCTCTCCCTCAACTTGCTCTCATACCAGTAGGCAAACACGCCTAGTGGTAGGAAGCGAGGGAGATAGGAGTGAGTGTAAGAGGCTAGGCGTGAGAAGCCATGAACGACAGGTTCTCACTCAATCACGCGAATACACGCGAGTTATGGGAGTAAGGAATGACAGAGCTGTCAGGCATAGCATGGAGGGGTGCAAGCGGACGGGCAGAGAGCTCGCCATCGAGCAGTGCACACCCACGTGCCATCACCACATCTGTTGAGACGCCAGCGCTAGTGTCCCTCCAGAATCAGTCCCCTCCATCGGTGAGGTGAGTGTGTAGCAAGGCCAGAGGTAACGACATGTTTGTGGTACACAAACCAACACAGCCAAGGGCATTTTGGTCACCTACCTGCACCTCCTCTCTTCTGAAGTTTCAAACAGGTTCGACCACTTGCCAAAAGTGTCAAAACAATCATCGTAAAATGTATTGAAATATCGATGTTGTTTTGTCAATTTTTTGTCGAGGATACATCTTCATACGATGTGCCTCAATATTCTCAAAATGACCCGAATTCTCGACGAAGTTGCTTAAAACAGCCTCTAATGACGCTGTCACATGCGTCGCTCAACTTGAGCGCCAAGAACTCCAAGTGTGCTTCATTTTTGTTTTCTCTCGTGTATAATGTGCTCGACAATTCCGAAACTTGTATTCGGAGCACACTTCTTGTTAGTTACAGGTAGTCCAAGTGCCCCAATCCCTCTGATTTTATTTTTCTCCACGATTTCTAAATTTGAACCATCTATGTTCTGTTCAGCTTAACACTTGGTATTGGAGTGTAAGGGGCAGTCGAGGGGAAACCAACGACCGTTCTCCCAGGCAACAACCGTCCTTATATGAATGCACACAGTAACTGATCGCACTGTCTACGCCAAATACAATGCTGAGATGAAAGAATCCAACAACTGGCAACACCAAAAGCACAATCCTTATAATGGTGGAGGAACGCCTCTGTCGACAGAGATCTCACGTTTAGAGGAGAGAAATTTCATCTATCAACGCAACCAACAACTGTACAAGAAGGGCAAAAGATGTGGAACATCTCAAGCAATTGTCAAAAACGATAACAATAGGTTCAAAAGGAGGGAAGTTTTGTATAATAATAGAGGAGTTTGAGCACATTAGAGGAAAGAATAGATGACAAAGATCCTCTCAGGATGGAAAAAATCCACGCCAACCAATTTCCCATTTGAACGGCTCTCAACAGGCCAAATAAGGGTTCTCAAGAGAGAAAATCTTGATGAGGTATATGAGGATAGACAACCAGTGGTACTGCTACAAGTGCGACCGAGGAGTTGCTAAAGGGGTGAAATGGTATTGGCACTGCCGGATGGAGGAGCTTGCTCACAGTGTTGTGAGCAACAAGATTGTTTCAAAAAGGGTTTTCATAATGACCCCGGGGTGGTGAAAAGAAAACCGTCAACAGTCAATTGCAGACTGGCCGGCTTCATGAGCCACAGAAAAAAAAAAAAAACAGACAACTAGAGGATGTAACGATCTGAAGGGCTTATCTGATGAGCAACCACAACGTAGTCCTTTAGCAAGATTTCCGTACCAGCACAATCCAAAAGGGGGCATGAGCAGCAACATAGTCTACATTGGCACTTACAGCAGAACGTGACATCTTCCTGAGATCAAGTGATCGAAGACACATCGGTGGTTATGATAATTTGCAGAGGAGGAAGCCGCAGAGGCCCTTGCAACAGCCACAACCAATCGCAGGAAACCATTTTCAATGGGCATGACACAGAGCTCATGTGTGGCTAGTCCAAAAAGAGCAAAGGAAGAGAGTGAGATCATTGGAGTAGAAGAAACCAAAAAAAAAAGTTCATCAGACTCAACACTACAAATGTTTACAAGAATATTTTATGTTTTGCACCAACTTCCAAGGAGTTTGAAGCATTTTTTTCCATGAAAATTTCCCAGAGAATTGCTTCCACAACGTAGCATTGATCATCACATAGACCTGAAAGTGGAAAACAGACCAAAGTTTGAGGGCAAATGACAAAAAAATGACTAAGAACTTACCGAGCTAAAAAAACATCCAGACATGATGCTTGGTCAAGAGTTCATCACGCACGCCTTTGTCTCAAGAAATGTTATCCCCTCATACGATCAGATGAAATTTTTTACCAACTCTCAGGAGGAAGAATTTTCACAAAAATTCACCCGTAGAGTGCTTCATCCCATACGTACACAAGTCCCTTCACTCCGTGAGTGGGTATTTCTGTCCTTGCATTCATGGCTCGCCGCATAAAATCTCAAGATTTATCCTCCGTTCAGCTAAGGGTGTTTTGGCCACCTAGCCCCATGTAATGATGTGAGCTGTCCCCATCTGTATGTGTAGCTTACCGTAATCATTCGGCCGTGTCCATGTTCATCCAGATCATTGACATGGATCCAGCTGGCATCGGAGCACCGATGGTGGTGAATCATCCACGTTTCACTCGGCATAACACTTGGTATGAAAGCACACTAGCATTCAAGGGACAGCCAATGTATTAACTATGATGCAACAATGTCGCATGAGTCTTCAGCGCATCTCCACTGTATAGAAGGTTGCAGAACTCACAAAGACAATGCAAAATGGAGAAAAGATACCCGGTGACAAGCAGCATAACCACCAAAGACTCAGGAAATGGATGATCAGAATCGTGGGGTTAACGATGCTCTCCAAGAAATCCAGGCAGCAGCGGCAATTTTCGCTGAGAATGGCATAACACCGATGACCCCGAAGGCAAACCCAGTGATGGATCCCTCAGGCTTGGCCAATCCTTCACCTCCACCGTTGCCCTCCCAGATGACATCGGAAACGATGGAAGGCACCTTCCGAAAGGCTCACATTAATGAAGACTTGTTCAAGAAGTTGTTGAGAATCGAGAGTCTCAACATGTATATGCTCCAGCAACTCAATTTGGCAATGGAGGAGCTTGAAATGTGCACGTGCGGGAAGCAGATATTACCGAGAGAAATCTCCAACTTTCAAGCAAGCCCCAATTTTGACCGGCACTTCTTGAGTTGTCCGATCTTGCAAAATGCAAAGGACCGAAGAGTCTAGAGGTGTATTTCACCACTCCTTGGGTCATTCTCGGCGTGTAATGTTTTTGGATTGGTCGACCATCATCACTTCAAAAAACTCCTGCATGAACCCTTTAGAAAAAACATGTCAAGGCTACCAATTAAGGAACAATGGTTCCAATCCACCACCCGCCCCCTCCTCCCAAGACTTTCATGCTTTGTGCAAGAATGTTACCTCATCATAATCTTGAGATTTTACCTACACGTGAGCCGCGCTCATCATTCCCAAATACATTGGCTCCACTTTCCACTTCGCAAACTGGTTCTCATCAAAGAGGAAGGAGCTATCGTTCACATGGCCACCATCACCAAAAGGCTGCAACCAGCACAAGAACATGTAGATTACATCACATGTGCAGAACAAACATGAATGGGACCTCATGCACGTCAATTATTCACATGTTACCTCCTCACGTTGTCCTCCCAAAATGGTTCAAGGCATGACTGAGGGTCCAAGCTGACCGGGAGTTATGAGGTGATCATCAACGTTACGTCATGCACGGACCGAATTCGTGATACTTTGGTGAGGGTGTAATAATGGCGTGTATTCATTGTTGGAAAAAACATAACTCCAAATAACCTTGGATGTGTACAATGGTGTGCCACATGCACCCAATGATCATAACATGATCCTATGCATGGATAGTCGCTGAAACTTTTCCAAGGCAGACAAAAAGATATCGTTCAAAATTGCCATGCAGCAGTGGCTCACCTATGAGTTGTTTGTGGTGTCCTCATCCGCACCCATGCTGCACAGGCTGGTCTTGAGCACTCCAGGCTGCTCCATTGCAGGCTCATGGTACGCCACAGTCCCCATAGCCATGTACGCCCCAAGCAGATTGAAGCATTGAGAAATCAAGATTGATGATGATGAGCTAGGGTTCCGGAGTCATTTGGCATAACAAAGGTTCCACACAAAGTGATGTGCAATTTCCACAGTAGCATGGAGCTTGCTGCGTTGGGAAAACAACACGTTGGTAGCTGGAGCAGATTGACTCATCCTTCTCCAGGGTAGTTTTCAAACCGTTCTCAGAATTAAACTCGTGTAGGAATAGGTTGGCTCCTCCAGGAAAGTGACTTGGTGGTGGACCTGCAAAGATGGAGACTTCTATTTGGCCCATTTGTTGTGTCACACCGAGTTACTCGCAAGTTAACATAGTGTGTGGGTCGCATCCTCTCCTGTAGTTAGATTACCATTGTCGTGAGTCCCTCTCACACCCTCAAACAATGTCACATCCTTACACACCCTTACACATTCTTTCACGTCCTTACACATCCCACACATCCTAACACAACCATACATGCTCTTTCACGCCACTAGACACCCTGAGACGGCCATACATGCCCTTAAAGGGCCATATACATGCTTATACATCCTTTGGCGCCCTTACGCAGCCTTGCATGTCCTAACATGTACTTAGAAGGCCTTATACACCCTTGTACAAAAAAGCATGGCTTTACACACACCTACTCGTCCTTACAAGACCTTTCACGTCCTTTGCACAGCCTTACATACCCTTGGACATTCCTTCATTGCCTTTTCCCTGGTTACATGACCTTACACATCCCTACACAACCGTGGAAGTCCTTACACAGCCTTACACGCTCTTGAATGTTGTTATACCACTTTACAAGCCATTGAATGCCCTTCCACGTCCTGATATGCCCTCACACTATTGTGAATACCTTAGGATGGCGTAAACATTGGGGAGTCAAACCGTGGTGAGCCATAAATATAATAAATTGAATTCCCACTTACAAGGTTTACGTTTGATGCTTTGTACTCCCCCCTCCCCTCTTTAGTCATCATGTCCTTCCACGCTATAGACATAGCAATGTGCCAGTCAAAATACATGTCAAACTCATGACCAATGTCTTGTAGGTTGTCGTAGTGCTCACAGATGTGTGATACATTATAGTCCTTCCATTTGAAAAGATACTCCGTTGTCTTGCCTGATTGTCAGTGCCCAGTGATGTCCTCCATTTTCTACTCTGTACCGTCAATTTCCTCTATTGGTGATGGTGGCAGTAGGTATCTTTCAAGGCAGTGCTGGCTTGGATTCTGGTACAGTTTCATTCAATATACGTGAAGTACCAGATAGATGGCCATACTCTAAGGCAAGTGTATCTCGGTGAAAATATGTGTCTATATCTCCTTGATGGGACACTGGATGAGCCAATTGAATTTTAGTTTTTAACAATCATGTCCCTATAGCTTCACATTTGCAGAGCAGAGGATGACCTGCATTCAAGTGTTTGTTCAATATTTGAGAAAAACCGTTTTTTACTCAGTGGTGACTGTTATCACAATTGGTTACCTTTGAGAAGCGGCAAATCACCAAGAGGATTGTAATGAGACCTCTCTAGTGTAATGCACAAACCCATCGTGAAGTCCACGGCGATGTCCGACCATGGATTCTTCCATAACGCTAGCGGTTGATGCAAACTTGGAGGTTTGGTTTGTCTCAGTTTATGGCATTGACACACGTTGTAAGACTCGTACTAGTTTGTAGCATCAATTTGCATCTTATCCCACTAGTATTGTCTTGTACTTTTCTTTAGCGTATTGTCCTCACCAAAGAGTTTGCCATAACCAATGTCATCAAACTCCTCCATCTACATTATTTGGGATTTGTCACTCGGCATACAATAACCTGGCAAGATGTCAATAATGCGGAGCGTCAAACCAAAAAATTGGTTCTGTTGTATTCCGTCCAACACTTCCAAACCCCTAAAAATTTATTGATAAAGGTACAGTTCTTGCTTTATCTGTAGCTCCTTGACTTAAAGCATCTTTCGAAACATTATTGGAATTCTAATTAGCACCACCATATCTTGAATGTGTACAGGACCGGCAAAGTCTCCTTTTTGTGCACCATGTAGTCTCCAGTTTGCACTTTTTTAAGACATGTACGCCACTGCTTATTCTCCATATTCATTTCCTTGGATAGGAATAGCTCTGATACATCAATAGGATGTGTTGGTGGCCATGATGTAGTTCACATTGGATCCACCAATCGTAATGTTGGCACCAATGTCATAGAATTTCTGAAGTATGTGTACACTTTTTATTTGGCATCACCCCAATTGCACTCGATGAATTTAGTAATGAGATTGGAGAGAGGCACTGAAATTTGGATGTAATCCTGCACGATTAAAATGTAGTAGTTTGTAGAATAAAAAAAATAATTAACTTCTTGAACATTGTTTGTTATCCTCCAATAGTAGAATGCTACTCTCCTTTTGGATTCATCGTGATCCGTCCAGCACTTGTAGAATGACCCCCAAAAAATTGATTGAATAAGTAACCAGGTAACATTTACATAAACTTCTGTAGGACTTCTCTTTGTAAATCTTTGAGTAATATTTTGAGGTATTCACTATGCCCCTTTTGTGTGCAGTTTACACCAAGCTGTCATGAATTTAGACAGGCACAAATTCACCAAGGAACGGCCAAAAGATGTTGTTCATTGCTGTCATAACTATCTCTCAAGCATTTGTGAATTTAAAGGGCATGACTGTGCGCTTAAAACTACAATAGTGAACTTTGAACAACGTATTCTTGGTGTCTTTATCAGATATGCACACCTGTTGATGACCGCTCCATGTGTCTATTTTTCTAAAACATTACGATCCCCGAAGTTGGCTCAGAAGCCCGTCTGATCGTGGAAGAGGATAGCCTTTTGTGGTCGTAACAGTTTTCAATGTTTGGTAGGCTATGAAAACTTGATTTTTTCTGGTCTTCTTCTTGAAAAAAAGATCGGTATTGCGTAGGGTCATGTGGGTGTGTCCCTGCTTGAGAAAATTGACCAGTTGAAATTTCAGCTCTTGCAGTGTCTAGGCACTCATCCAATAGGTCCGTGTAAGTTGGTCTATCTTCCGGCTTCATGTCTATCTGGTGGTCAATGCTTCATTGCAGAGGTAACGTGCGGGGCGATCTTTTGAAAATTCCCCTCCTAAAACCTTTATGGTTTTTTAAGATACCTCTGACATGACAGTAAAATCTGCTTGTTATGGAGTCGGTGAGCTCCCTAGGTGCGCTTCAAAACTTTTTATGAGTTTTCCCTATTCACCAGGTAGCACGTGGATTAACCATGTGTGAGTTCCTTGTCACAGGCTCTTCTTGGCCAAGACGAGTGAAATTGGTGTTTAACCTCCTTGTGTTGTGGTTGCTTCAACTTCCTTTTCAGTTTGGCATCAGTGTCGTTATGTTGTGAGTCGCTTGATCAGAGGTGGTTTTTTTTATTTCCACAATTATTCTGACATAGACTGCGCCATTGGGCCAATCTACATGTGAAATGTGATAGTACATGGATCCTCATCTGAGGATTATTTGAGCTTGTTCATTCAGCAAGTCCTTCACACTGTTACACCATGTAGCTCTCCAATATGTAGTCTTAGAGGTTCACAAAGTAAACTAATTAAAAAAATCTCGAATCATATGTCTGAAATTTGTTTTCTTTCAGAAAATGGTCTTTAACACAAATTCATAAACATCACTTTGCCGATAAAACTGTGAGATCCCCCTCTCCACTCAGTAATGCAGGTACCATTGTGAAAATCTTCCAAGTCCTTGCTTTTACCTGTGATATGATAATCGGTTGGTTGCCTTTGTATCCTTATCAAACTTTGTCATTAATGAACCCTCGTCTGCACTTGTGCGATTCATTTAGATGGATGATCTTTGGTGAAATATTTCTTGACTGGAGAGAAACTTTGCCATCTAACTCTGCCCTCTTTTGTTTCCCACATTAAAAAACGTTATCTGCAACTTCCTTCCCTTTCTAGTCTGCTACTGTTGCTTGCTACATCCACGCGATATATGGCCTGGTTTTGTGTAGGTCCATTGAATCCATTGGTCCAGTGCGTTGATGGGGACAATCTCTATGAGAATGAAGGTCTTTGTCGATTGTGAATTTCATCCCTCATGATAAAATATGTGGTTTCTCGTGATTTCATACGTTAATTTCCTACATCCAAGCATTGCAGTCCGCGCGTTCAATGCAATAAGCAATCACAATCATTTACAAAAAGGTCAACCTGGATTTTGAATACGATAATGGCTTACCTGATGTTGATTTTGAGGCATTTTTTTAGTCAAAATAAAATATTTCTGGGGAAATGTTACTTCAAGTGATGATTTTCCAAAGAATTTAAGTGCACTCTGTCAGATGGATTGTTGTTGAAGCGAATGTAACTTTTAGCGTGCATTGGATGTCTCCTTTAGCTATCCAAAATACACAAAGACAACTGGAGAATTAATATCAATCTTTCACTAGCGATAACGGATCTTGCTTCATCGTATTGGTCCTCTCCGGAGGCGGAAAATATCTGGTCGACACTGTGAGAGTGATCACGTGAGCCATTGATCTGGCTCCGCGTGTCGACTGTTACCGCCGGATGTCCTTTAGACCGGACAACCAACTCCGTGCCGTGCAACACAAGCCAGAAAGCGAGGTTAAAACCTTTTTTGTCATTGACCTCAGCAGTGGTGAAGTATACATCCAAACTAGCTAGTCACATCCAAACCGTTGGTCCCGTTAGATGTGTGATATTAATCACTTCTGGGAATGCCGGCTGGATTTGGGATTAACTCAAAATTTGAGAGTTTCTCTTTTTCAGTATTTCTTTTCTTTGCACAAATTCCATAGCCCCTCCATCCAAGTGATTTGTAACACCCTCCATGCATGGATGGTGTTACAAATCACTTGTTGTTGTCCTTCCATTGTACAAGCCATTTCCGAGTGACCAATCCTTGTCTTTGGTTGCACTTGCTCCTTTCAATGTTGTGATTACAAGGTTTATGAATTCCACGGATTGAAAAAATTTACAGAAGACTTGTGAGAATTTTTCATGTAGAATCAAACTCATCGTCTGCCCCTCTTTAATCAATGTGGTCTGGTACCAAGTGGTATGCCATGCAGACTGTAGAGGGTAAAGAGTTGGAAGTTGCGGGTAGAAAAAGATTAGGAAGATTGGGATATTTTATTAAATCATTGAGGCCTATGGTACTCAATAAAATTTGTGCTTGTACATTGTGAGTGGCTAATTTATGAAACTCCACTAAGAAGTTGAAACTTTTCTAGAGTATCAATAAGTAATCGATTGATATAGTTCTGGCATCGATAATTCAACCAAAAAGCATTGAAAGATCAATGAAGTTTCTGATATTTGTGTTTGTTGATTCTATAAGGTGATTGATGCTGTCCAAAAATTATAGAAGAAAACATTGGAGGTCAAAACAGTTGACCAGATGCCCTCATCCAAGTTGTATAAGAATTTCAAAAGGCTCAAATCCCTGGACCATAAATGTGGAAGAAAAGGCTTTCTCACAAATATTAGTGACTTATGTACATCTGGTTTCTAACATATTAAAGTAGGAACTAGGCATACTTGAGGTCTTTGGTGCTCAAGTGGAGTGACCTGTCCGTAGATTTGTCATGTGTGATCACTTCGAGAAACTCCGCCAATAAGTCAAGGAATCTTTTTAACTCCAGTGTGCATATTTATTGAATTCTAACACTGCTGATAAGTCAAGAAATTGTCATCAGGATATCAATACAATTTGCCACACTCCTATCTATCTTTGCAGGATGTGCTTGAACTCTTCAAAATCTTTAGAAATGGAATAGGAGAGGTCCGGATGTTGGCCGAAATTCCCACTGCCGATTGGTGCAAAATGCCAGAAGTTGGCATGCAATAGGCCATAGCTCTAAGGAAAAAAGCATCCATGCACAGAAGTTGGCATGCAATAGGCCATAGCTAAAAATGCCAGAAGTTGGCATGCAATAGGCCATAGCTCAAAGGGGAGAAGTGTCTTCCTAGATGTACAAGTTGGATGAGGGCATTTGTGTATGGTTTGGGCGAACTCCTCCTTAATTACTTCAGGCTATGCTGCATTTTTTCCACACATGTTTGCAAAAATATTTTCCATTGAACCGGGTTTGAAAACACAGACTAGAACCAACATCGGGTACAACTCATTCATAGACATGAAAAGTTAAAAAACGAATGTTGACTGTCTCAAGCACAACTTCAAGGATCTGGGTCACCCCTCCCCCCCTCCAAGGAAAACAAAACTTCAATGGCCTAAGATCCAACAGGAGCGATGTCGTCTTTGGGCTCGGACACCATCTGGCTAGTGATTAACGTGCTGTCCTTTGCGACCGCCTCTTCGGTGGCAGCTTCACGGAAGGTGAAATCCTGGCAGCTTGCAACGTTGCAAGCCATCAAGGCATGCTTCACAATCTCACTATTGCATTGCAGCTTGCGCCAAGCGGAAAAGACCCACGACAGTCCAAGATATCGCATGGGGCCCATACCCAGATCCACCTTTCCATGTTGTCCTGCTTCTAGACTGAGGCACACTTTATTAGCATGCCATTTGTTATACTACAACTCGATTGCTGCCTTAAGGGGGCATTGCAAGCCGTCATCTGCTAGCTTTTCTTTTTACATGCAACCGGCCATTATGAAGAGAAGTGAGATGTAGCCGTAGTTTTGCTTGATGAAGTCGCGGAGCTTGGGGGAAGTGTGCGGCCGCCACGCGTCCCAGAGGAGGATGACCTTCTGCTTGCCAACCTTCTTCTTGCTCTTTAACATGCATTTCCTCTTGTACCACGGGTTGATGACGTGCATGAGCCAGTCGCGTGTAGTCCGCATATTGGCCCGGTGATTGTCCGTATGCGTGATGTGGAAGTCGCAGTCTTCGTGGGCGATGCGGGAGTCGGCGTTGTCAAGATGACACCACTGCATCTTTCCAGCATAGATGAGCTGGAGTGGCAGGAGCTCACCCACCATTGTGGCTGTCAAAAGCATCGTGATTTGGCGCTTGTCATCCAATTCTTGTACGGCGACCTCCTTGCAGCCAGTGGGAGTGTACGTCCAATTACCTGCAGTTACAGTTTGTGTTTATGGTTAGGGCTTGCATAAGGATTAGTGCAGTATTAAAAACAGCATGAGGACTAGTGAACTTTTCCGTGGGTACGAGGGAGATGCCGATGTGGTCTCCACTAACCACGACGTCTGGTTCAATCTTGTTCAATGCCATGAGCGGGGCAACGCACTTGTGCATTGTAAGCAATTGCTCCTCCCAGTTGGCTGGCAGCTTTTGTGCCACCGTTGTGCTGCAATGGTACGACCATTTCATGCCATTATGGACAACTTCGTGAGTCCATGAATGAGAGAACGTCATGGACCCGCCGTTCGACGGAAGCTCCTCCCGGTGATGCTCGCGTGTAAGGGCATGGAAAACCACCCGAAGAGTGGATGAGTTGATGATGGTACAGGCGGATCTCATCTTTATGATGTTGGTGATGATGATGTTGGCAAAGGCCAGGTGGCCGTAGAGGAATCTCGGGCAGTCACTCTGTCCGTGTGTCCAATGGGAGGTGGATCCTTGAACCTTGATTTCGACGACCTGGGTCAATTGTGACCCGAAATTGCTCTCCACGTTCGTACTGTTCTTCTCGTACCACCCACAGACTGTGGAGGGGTTGAGCTGATTGTAGATGCAGCGGCCAGCAGGTTCATGGTAGAGCTTGCGCAGCAACTTGCAAGCCTGGTAGGCATTCCCGCCGGCCACCATCGCGCTATGGATCCGTGGGAGATACCCATCCCCCAACCAGTTGACGTAGGTGCCTCGTTGGGTCAGCGGGGGTGCGTCGGCGTCGGTCTCATCTGACACGGGGGAGTCCGTGGAAGCTACTGGCTCTGTCGTTGTGGGAGGAAGGCGGCTTTTCACAGTTGCTGCGATGGTCAATGGCGTTGTGATGGCTTCAACGGGTGCGAGAAACAGCCGTTCTGGATTCTTAGGAGGATGTCTAACATGACGATTCTTCTGGATCTTGCAAGGCTTGGGATGGAGGACTTTGTGCAGGTCGTATTGCCGGTCGCGTTGGGTGACAGCCTCCTCACGGCTGAGAGGTTTTAGATTGAAGTCGAGCAAGGACTTCATGGTGGCTGTAGTGGTGGACAGTGGATGGTGGCAGTGAAGCGCAGGCACCTCCACAACGGGTTCTACCGACGCCAAGCCGTCTACGCGAAGTGGCACTTTGGTCACGGGTCACACAAATCAGGAGCGAAGTCACGCCGATGCAATCGACAGTTGACCGGGACGGTCGGCAACATCATTCGAAGCCTTCAGTTTGAACAACTGAAGTTTTGAGTGACCATGGTATTGCATTTTTCGCATCGAAGATCGCACATCGGGCGAGTGTGAGAACCCCAATATTCCAAGACAGTACATTTACATGACCCCTATTTCAATCCAAATCTGTCCCATATTGGGTAAATGTAAAAAGGAACAAAATACACAACCAAAAAATGAACCAATGCGCGAGACAGTATGGTACATCATTAGCATTCCAATTAACACCACCAATTTTTTGATATGTCCACACTTGCCAACATCTCTTGCCAAGTAGTTTAGTAGTAGTTGGCACAGTTTTGAGACATGCACATGACCATTCGTACCCCACAACTATTCTCTGGGAGGAGAATGATTTTATCGCCTAATCAGATGCATAGGTTGCCATGATGGTCTACGTCATGGCCACCTATGGCCCTTAATTCAGCTATCAAGTCTGGTTGCCGACATAGAGCATGTGTTGGATTCATTTTTTCAGGTTGGTACTCGATGTTGCAGTCAACGTTGGTCTCGAGACACTTCATCCATTGAGTTTGTGGACGACTTAGATTTGACTGGGTCTTGAGATGTTTGAGTGTGTGGTGGTCGTTGCGGACGACACATTTTTGGCATTCCAGAATGCACCGCCACGTCTTGAGCGTGTCTAAGACTGTATTGTATGCACCGCGCTGTTTATCTTCGGACCACAGATTTTTTTACATGTACGTGACCGGTTGTTCTCCACCGCTGTTGTCTTGGAGGAGACCAGCTCCAGTTGCGCAATCCAACGCATTAGTGGCCATGATACAGTGCACCGTTAATCCCAAAAATCATAAAGCTGGCGTCAAGGTCACGGTATTTGTGAGAATTTTGATTGCGTCTTGTTTGCTATCTTCCCAACTCCACAAAGTACTTTTACAAGTGAAATCAGAGAAAGACACTGGAATCTGAGCATAGTCCTTTACAAATCAATGATAGTAGTTATAGACTCTCAGAAATACATAGACGTCTCATACGTTGGTTGGCGTCAGCCAATCAGCAACCGCCTCCACCTTCTTCGGGTCTATGGTGATCAGTCCCCCACCAATGATGTGGCCCAAAAACTTAATCAAACGGTGACCAAAATCGCAATTTGAGGGTTTTCTATATGATTTCTCTCTTTGTAAAACCTTAAGAATATTTCAAATACGTCCATCAAGCTCCTCCGGAGTGTACACCAGGATGCCATTATGATTAGCGATACAAATTTCATCTAGGTATGGCCAAAAAGTGTAGTTCATGGTCGTCTGAAATGGTTCATGGACGTTCGTGATTCCAAACAACATGACCGTGAACTCGAAGTGTATGTATCTGGTATGGAAATCCGCCTTCTTAATATCCTTGAAAAATGCAATGATCAGACAATAGCCATCGCAAAGTTGGTAAAATAGTTTGTCTGCTCGGGGACTAGGATAGCAGCTCTTCATGATAATCTCATTCAACGCCCTTTAGTCCATGCACATCAGCATCATGCCAGTTTTTTTCTTCATGAAAAGTACGGGTCCGGAGTAAGGTGATGTGGATGGCCTGATAAACCCCTCATCAACCATCTCATCTAGTTTTTGTTTAAACTCGGTCGGCTCATGGTCGCTAAAACGTATGAGCTATTTTTAGGATTGTAAATAGCGTTAAATCATAGTTCCCGGGATTTGGGGGCTTGAGACCGATGCCTCGACGAGTCGATGTCCGAAAAATAATCTTGGTCTAGAGTCTAGCTTGACTCTAGCCCGGATGCGATCCATAGGCCGGATTTAAGGCAAGAAGAGTGTTGCGATAGAAGATCCATCGCGTCACTCCTCCTCCCCTCTATTTGGCTGCCAAGGTCATGTTGAACGATAGGGATTCACGACAATGTTTCCAAAAGTTCCCTATGACGACCCTGTCCATTTGTGGTGCGGTTTGTCCCAGCCAAAATGGTTGAGGAGACCATTCGTGCCTCCTCTGCTAGGACGACCATTATGAGGGCCTACATTTTGGCTCCACAGTTCATCGCAAAATTACCCACGGCTTTTACAATCTCTTATTCGGTAGGTTCCTTTGACCATTGGATTATTTCCTGGCTTCAGTTCTATGTGGTGATCAATGCTTTATTACGAACGTAGTTCTCGGGGCAGTTCGTGAGGGAAAATTCCTTCAAACTCCTCTATGAGTGGCACAAACTCCTTCCGAATGGTTCTGAACTTGTCAGGTGTTGAGGCAAATAGGGCTGATGTTGTCGCGTCCACAGTTATGATCTCCTTTGCTTCTCTTGAATCCAAATGGACTAGCCACGTTTGTGGTTTGCGTTGTTGGTACCACTTAGCCACGTTCATCGATATCGACTGCATGTGTAATTTTACAATGGTTATAGCTATCGCTGCTACTCCTCCTTGTTGAATATGTTTGTCCCTTGATCATTGCTATAAGAAGGTTCAGGAATGCTCTGCCCCTTGTGAAGGTATGACTCCTGCATCCATTGTAGGGTGACTCACGTCTTCTCTATCTCTTGTGAGATGTGACCTCCGAGTGCACCATGTGATTGAATGGTTAACTTGGCCACTTCTTTGATCTGGTTAAGTAAAAGGTTATGATCTTAATCCTTGCCCCATGCACATCTTGGTTGCAAACATAGCCTCCAAATAACGAAGACAATAGCTTCTTGGAAGCTACACGGTTGGTCTGCAACCTTAGCACTATGATGCATATGTGTCAAGCCCACAGTACAAGTCTATTGGTGATGTGGTTGGTTCAAATCATTGCTCAAGACTGTGGTTTTTATTTATAAGATAAGACAAACATCTATACGAGACCTTTTTTTACATGTTGACTGATTAACCCTTACCCGATGCTCTGTTGGATGTTGACGTCTTTAGCTCTTCTTGAGATGTAATGCGAAGGTGTTAGTACTCTTTAAAGTGAAGTGTATGCCTGCTTAAGTTTGGGGTACATAACACATACCTGTAAATGAGGAAGTTGTAAATACCGTTGTGAGATTATTCACTTAAGTGGCTTGTTTACCAAAGGTTGTTAGCTCAATAGCTAACAAAGGATTTTGGATACATATCTCTGGTTAGGTTTTTCATACACACAAAACCGCTAAGTCACAAGCAATGAGAGCGCCTTCATTCTCATCCAACTTCTCTGATTTACATTTTCCCTTCTTGATAGCTAATATCCGCCTACATCTGCTCGCAACAGGCAACATGAATAGGACAAGCAATTTTCCTTGTTCACCAACAGCCTACAACTACGTGAAACATATGTGTATTGGCATTGAAAACAGGTGTAGCATCTGTAGCATTTGTAGTTGTGCGGATGGTAGGGATAGAGGAACCAGGGAACCATTTTCCCATCCTCAAGTTTGATGGAGAGGGATTTGCTCTTTGGAAGTGGCAGTTTGAAATAATCCATGATGATAGAGGCTTACTATAACACTTTGACGGAACCATCCCAGTACCAACAAAGGAGGGTGATGACATTGTCTCAACACCAAGGACACAATGGGGTCCGCACTCGCGGCTAAGGCTACAATGATGTGAAGTGGCAATACGATGGATTTAACAAGTCTTGTTGTGTCGAAATTACCTTCTCAAGAGATAGTACGCCTGCATTTGACAAGGTGAGGTTGTTGCCGGGAGTCGCTATGGGAGGCAAAAATCTCAACTTGTGGATATGGTAACTACAAACCGCCGGTAGTATGGACACCAAAGCTTTCAAGAGGGACACTTGAGTAACTTATATGTAGGAGTTAGTGTTCTTGATGGAAAATGTCAGAATTGTCGAGCAGAATATGTAGGTTTGGAAGCAAGAAAAGGGTATACTTGAGGTTATTGGAGCTCAAATTCATCAATACGTACAAGGCCATGCTGTGAGTGGTTACTTTGAGAAACTCCACTGATAAGCGAGGGGACTTTGAGAACATTGGGGCATGGCTTTATGAAAGTTCAGACCCGATGAGAGTTGAAAGATAGTATTAAAATATTTACGTGGTTTGCAACAATTTTGTGGATCTTTGCGGAAGGTGGTAAAACCTATCAGAATCTTCCGCAACATAACACCTGAGATCAGGGCACTCGGTGAAAATAACAATGTTAGATCAGCGCCCAAAATTCATAAGTGGTCTTGTGGTGGGCCATAGGAAAACTGGAAACGGAGCTTTCAGCGACCCATCATATCTCACGAGGACAGAGCTAAAAAGACAATACGTGGCCAAATTATCCAAGATATCAGCGAAAGACAGAAAGAATGAACCCAACGTTTGTACAGGGGCCTCAAAAGGAACTTTTTGTGTGCATGCATTGGAGTTGTTTCCTCCCCCCGGTCAGATTTTATGCCCCTCAAATATACAAGCCCCAAACATTTGAGTGTGCGCAGTCTCAACCTTGCATCCATCCACGTTCAAACGAGGAGACATCTTTATGATGTTTCTTGCCACGATCTTTCACCTTCCTAGGAACAAAGATGCATGGGAAACTTCCCAAGTTAACACATTAAAGAATGATGACTTATCGCCAAACATACTTTTGGATGTATGAGCAAAGGAAGTGGATTTTGCATCTGGTTGATGTCGCATGCATGCAAAATCCTATAGCTTGTTTGCACATGAACAAGGGTTTGAAGTGGATTTTGCATCTAATTGATGTGGCATGCAGGAAGATTCGGATTAATGATTCCATCATTCGACAAACCCTTCAATCGAGGGGTCCATGAATCTTCAACGGTGGGTTTACGAGGGATTTGCATGGGGGTCAAAGACTTTGCAAGCGTTGAAAGGTATCCTGCTGGCCTTCAATATCGCGAGGCCCAGCAAGAAACCATGAAAATAAACCCCTGAAACCTTGAAGTACATCCAGGTTAATAAGGTCTTAACACAACTTGCATGCAAAACGATGGGTTTCAGTGTCAAGAAGAAAAGGGGGAAAATGAATTCATGTAAAAATTGAAGTTATCAGAAGGAATAGTTGAAAAAAATTCTTCACGTTAATTTAAAGGACTTGAATCACTTTTGGTACGCCATCCTTCAAAGTGAGGGTGCCATATTGTGTCGACCTCATGGGTAGATAAGAACACTATCTAATTTGATTCATTTTATAAATTTAACCCTTAAATAAGAGCTTTATTAATTTCATATGCGATTAATTATTTCTAGAGATTTATCCTCATGCGCAATTTATGACATTAGAGCTCAGATTCAATCAACAGGCTTGTCTTGGTGTTTTGGTCGCCCCCTAGTCTCGACCAGTGGCGGAAACGTTGTAAGCCAATTCATGCGCTGTGGTTCACATCATACGTTAATCCTTTTGACCAAGTGTGTGTGCAAACCGTTACTTCCGTTGCCTTGCCGCTGTTGCAGTCGCCGACGGAAGCCTCTCCTCGGCCCTGAACCGATGCAAGAATCATTGATTTTGATTCTAGGGTTCATCGATTTCCCTCTCGATCTTTGATTTTTGGTTGATTCTACGTGTACGAGGGAAACTGTTCGAATCAGCGGGACTGAAACATGAAATCCGTCAGTCTCGCGCCGCTCAGTGTCCGAGTTCGGTGGACATCCGCCCTGATTCTTTGGGAGAACGGCTACAGCCGTGTTCGTCCGTGTCCACTTGCATGCACGCATCGTCGCTTGTTAGCGATGCGACGCCGTTCCCGCACGGCGAAGCTTCCAAACATCCTTCTTAAACTTTCACGGTCGACGTGGACGGGAAACTCAACTTAGCACGTCGATGTAGGTTCAGATTTGGCCAAACATGGATTACGAATGCTTTTCAGATAAACGTCTTGATAACGGGTTTTCCGACTGATTTTTGCCGATTCCGCAGTTAAGACGTTTCCCACACGTTGGGAAGCCTGCCACGTAGACCGACGTAAGAGTAGAATCAGAAGGAATCAGCGGGAGTCCTTTGATTCCTCATTCGCCTTCGCTAATTTTTTTGGCGGATTCGGTAGCAAATGCGAGCTCTCGCGGACGTTTTCGCGTGCCACCTCCCGCCTCCCTAGCATAGAATCAAAATCAAAATCAATGCATCGGTTCAGGGCCCTCGACTGGCCCTTCCCTTCCCTTGCTGCTTCTGTTCCTTATCAACGGAGAAAACTGCTTTCTCCTTCCCTCCACCACCTGTTTGCCGCCTGCGGACCCTTTCCTCTCTGTATCTTCTACTCTTTCTCTTCTCGCCGCTTGTGCTCCTTTTTCTGATCCTTCGCATCTTTTTCTGTTACCTCGATGGCTTCGGGCAGCAGCAGTCCCCCGCCCGACCTAGACGACGTGGAGATGGACGTGCAGGAGGAAGAGGTGGCGGTGGCCGCGGAGGAGGAGAGGGAAAATCGAGGGGAAGTGGGGGAGGGCGCGGAGGGAGCAGAGGGGGGGGAAGAGGACGACGACGGCGACTGGACTGACTGGAAGGAGGGAGAGGGCGCCGGAGGAGGAGGTGTTGGAGGAATGGGAGGGATTGGAGGTGGGGAAGAGGAAGAGGACATGGCGGAACCGACATTGTGCTTGTTCTGCTCCGAACAGGTGAATGCGGATGGAGGGTGATGAAGAGAAAGGTTGAATGGAGCAGATGGGGAGACGACGGTGATCGTTTGCTCCATGGGAGAATCCACGGGGGATGGGGTGGGGGTGGTGGGGGGGGACGGCGGAAGGTGGTCGTGGTACAGAGGGTTTGGTGGGGAGGTCAGTAAGTCGCCTATCTCTTTTGCACCATGGGTGCCTGTTGGCATGTCAGCCTGTTGTCATGTTGTCATGTCGGCATGACGTCATGTCAGCAGGATGTCATGTTGGCATGTTGGCATGTTGTCGTGTTTTCAATATGGTTGGGTGGAATGTCAAGAGGGGACGAGGAGGATACGGAGGCATGTGGCTGAGACAATGGAAACACCAACAAGGGGAGACTTTGTAAACCCTTAGCAAAGCGTATGAGAGAAGCAGAGATTAGCAAAGGGAGTGGAGGGCCTTGGGAGGATCGTGGTCTGGAGTCTCTCTCTCTCTCTCTCTCTCTCTCTCTCTCTCTCTCTCTGTGTGTGTGTGTGTGTGTGTCTCTCTCTCTCTCTCTCCCCCTCTCTCTCTCTCTCT
>SZWC01006187.1:62006-92416 GCA_023375785.1 Penium margaritaceum
CAACTACACACGAACGGACACACGCATGCACAAGCGCACGCATCCACGCACGCTTGCACACACGCACACTCGCACTCATGCAGAGCTGTGCAGTGAAGTGAAGTCAAATTGAAAGTGGAGAGCGGTGAAGAAGAGTGGGGTTTCAGGTGCTGGTGCTGTTAGTGGTGGTGGTGGCGGAGGTTGAGGCAAAGGCGGCCGCGGTGGCGGTGGCAGCGGCGGCGGCAGCGGCGGCGGCGGCGGCGGCGGTGGCGGCGACGGCGGCGGCGGCGGCGGCTGCGGCGGCAGCGGCGGGGGCGGCGGCGGCGGCAGCGGCGGTCGGCGGCGGCGGCGGCGGCGGCGGCGGTGGTGATGGTGGTGGTGGTGGTGGTGGTGGTTGTGATGGTGATAGAGGTGTCACCACCGCCACCGCAGCTGCTGTTGCTGCCGCCACCGCCACCGCCACCGACACCGCCGCTGCCGTCGATGCTGCGCCCCTGCTGCTGCCGCTGCTCCTGGCAGCGGAGAGCAAGAAAGATCGCAATGCAGTGAAGCAAAGCAGCACGCACTCACCCAGCGTCTCGTCTCCAAGAACTCTTTGCAGCGTCACAATGAGCGAATTCGGCACGTGGAGGGCCAAGTCGCCAGGCTGCACATGGCATTGCAACGCATTACAACACCAGCGGGAGCAGCAGTAGAGGTGGAAGAGGCGGCCGCAGCATAGAATCACACAAGCAGAAAGGGAAGTCTCAGCAAAGGTCTCAGCAGCAGCAGCAGCAGCAGCCCCTGCGGCAATGGCAAAGGTGGTGACACAGGCGTCCACAGTGACAGAGCCACCGCAAGTAAGGAAGCCGCCACAGCAAGTAAGGAAGCCGCCACAGCAACTGGCAGCTGCGGCAGTGGATGTGGCAATAATGGCAGACCAAGGTCCGGCATGAAGGGCTAGAGCAGGCTTGAACTCAGAATGCAGCAGCCACCAGCAGCAGCTCGGCGTCAATTCAGCAACAATTCAGCAGGCCGGGGCATGAAATCCCGCTTCATGTAGCAGCAGAAAGTTTCTGCCAGAAACTGAAGCTCCACCTCCAGAAATGCAGCTAGTCCCTCCGCAACTTCATACTCTGGCCTGCCGGACATTCCATGGCTGAGTAGCCACGGCAGCCACGGACACTGCAGCAGCCTTCCGAAGCTACAGCAGGGGCTGTGTGGCAGCAGTGGCAATCCAAGTGCTGGCAAAAAAGGGTGGGCGGCAACGACAGCTGCCACAAGCTGCATATGTATCAGCGACCAACAGCAACATGCACAGCGGTGGATTCGGCAGGCCAGGGCATGACCCTTTCGAGGATGTCTGTGAAACAGCAGCACCACCACCACCGCCGCCGCCACTGCCGCCGCCGCCGCTACCACCACCACCACCACCACCAAAACCACCACCAGCACCACCAGCACGACTACCACCACCATGAATTGGCCTGCGCTTTCAAACCATGCAATGCCATGCCCTGCCCTCCCCCATGTTCCCACCTCCCTGGCCATTCCCTCCAGTTCCAAAGCCACACAAAACGCTGGCCAAACCGTGTCGCCTGCCGCCACCCGGCGACATGCACCATTGCTCGACTCCGTGTTTCTGCAAAACCGCTGTCTCTACAGACATCTGAATTGCCGTGTCTCTGTTTCTGAAAGACCGCCGTCTCCATGGACATGTGAAATTGCCATGTTCATGGACGTACGACATTGCTGTGTCTGGGGTTATGCGAAAGTCCCTTGTCCATGGCTGCGCAAAACCTTTGTCTCTGTGGATTTGTGGTTGCTAGACAAAAGCGTTTGCAGCAGCAACGGCGTTGCATTGCAATGCAATGCACCACCTTGTGAGGTTCACATCACATCACATCACATCACATCACATCACATCACATCACATCACATCACATCACATCACATGACATCACGTGCATGAACACGCCAATGCAAGCTTGAGGTCTTCGGCTGTGTGAATGAATTGACTACATGCACTCCGCACGACACGCAATGCAACGCCCCCTCAAACAGTGATGACTCACCAACGACAGCACCAGATGCCATGCCAACGACATGAAATGAAAATGACATGACATGACATGACATGACACAACAGAACGCGACATGACATGACACAACACGACATGGAATTACATGGCATGACAGTACGTCCTTTCACATCACGCCATCTCACAGAAACATGACGCATCACCTGGAGGTCTTCACTGGCAGCAGTGTAGTGGATGGAATCCTCGCCCTCCACCGCACCCGGCTTCTCCTTCAGCACCACCTTACAAGTGTCAGGAAGCCCGTTCGTCCGCATCCAGTCGAGCAGGTGGTTGGTGTCCACTTCACCGCCGCCAGTGGCGCCAGCTGGCGAGCCGCTGGTTGCGGTTGCGCTGGCGCGGACGGTAGTGCTCCTGAACGCTCGAAGCTTCTGGGAAGCTGTGGGAATTCGACGCAGAGGCTTCCGCGATCCCTGCACGAAGCTTCTGACCGCGGCGACGTCACACCGGCCGCCGCTGGGTCGTGAGAGGTTAGTAGCCGGCCTCAGGGGAGAAGCAGCTGCTGCAGCGCTTTCGGCTACAGCAGCTGCACATAGCGGCATCGCCATGGCCCTTGCTTAGCCCTTCAGTCTCAAATAATTCCAGCCAAATTCACTCCAAGGCCTCAAGCCGTTCTCTCTCTCTTCTCCTTCTCCTGTGTCTGCCGGGCAGTCTCTCTCTTTTCTCAGGCCAACTCTGCAATTTGCAACAGCTCGAGCGCCAATGTCGTACGGTCCGGCCACTGGCTCGAGCCAAAAGCGCTTCAAGCGCTGAGATTCAAGACGTGGAGAGACCACGATGCCCCGCTGCTGGCGCCGGCCTGCTCGAGGAACTCAGAAACAAGTCAGCAGCACCTGCGCAGCACGAGGACAATCCACTCCCCAAGTGAGTAGACGGAGCAACGGGAGGCGGAGTCAGACCGAGCAGAAATGACCACTGCAGCTCGCCCGGTGCTCTGAACGTCGAAGCCGAGGGAGGACACGGAGCCGTCGGAGGTGCTGCCGCAGGCTGAAGAAAAAATCGTTTTTTGGCCCCCTCTTGCCCGGCCTGGCTGCGGGTGAAATCCGAGGCAAGCGCAATCCGACCAGGCAGGGCGAGGCATGGCGGGCCACGCGCCGTGAGGACGCCGTGGCAGCACGCTTGCAATGACGCGCTTCTCAACGGTGATGATCGGGCTTACGATTGTTGCATACTGGTGTGAAGGTGGCACCAAGACAAGCCTAGAAGTTCAAGCTGAAGTAGCAGGTCAATAATCACGAGACATGACAAGAATAACCTGGGAAGTTATTCAATGAAAAACAGAGAAAACATATTATTTAAATAATTCCAGTAATCCTGATGGAACACTCGATTGCTACAAGGTTCCTTTCACGGCTAAAGGTTCTCACAAGTTTAGGGTGTAAATTTCATTGACACCTTCACACCATTTGGCTTCAAAACCACAACTCTAGATATTTCCAGGATTTTTCTCACCATGAAATTAAGTTTCACCAGATGGATGTGAGGGTGAGATGTACACGGGCGAGCCACATGGCTTAAAGTTCAATCACAAGGTCTTGCGCTTGTGCAAGGCCTTGTACTGAATGAAGCAGTCACACCGATGATGGAATCAAGAGATCACCATCACACTGAAACGTGTCTTTTATGTGCAAAGTGACACAGACCCGTCACTCTTTCTCGCACAGACAAATGAGAGCTTCACAACAATCACATTCTATTCGGACGACCTCCTTATCTCTTATCCTTTGATGTTGGTTGTGAATGAGGTCGAGCAAGTCCTTCAGGATGCCTACAAAATAAAGGACCTTGGTCATGGAGCTGTTTTCCTTAGGATGGAGATCGTGCGTGATCATAAGTGGCAGAATCTCTTGCTGCATTAGACACGTTACGCCCACGTTGTGGAGGAGTCGTTTGTTGACCTCCTTGGTGCAGCTCCCATAGTCTCCACCCCCATCACACCTGACTGGCGGAATTCCCTGAACGTAGATGATCCACTAAAACTAGGGGAGATAATGGGCGTGACCGTGTACTTGCGCCTCATTGGGTATTTTATGTACTTGGCCACAACCACACAACACGACATCGCCATAGTCTTTAACCTCCGTGCACAGCTTCCATAATGTCCTAGGGCGAGAGCCCTTCACGCGCATGTGCGAGGAGTGTAGTACCTGGTTTCCACAAAGTACCTCGAGCTCTGCTTTTGACGGCAATATTTTGTAGTAGTTCATCACTACACAGACAATGACTGCGCTTGGAGCGCAGTCACACTAGCTGTGTGTTCCTGTTGGGTGGCAGTAATGTGTTGTGGCATAGCGACAAGCAAGCCTGCATCGCACGTAGCTCATTAAAGGCTGAATATGTTGCACATGGGTTGTAGTTGTTAAGGAGATGTGGCTGTGGCGTATGTTTCGTGAGTTGGGTGAGCTTTTGCCTTACATCGTGCAATGCTCGGACAACCACAATGTGTGCGCTATGGTGTAGAGCTCTAGTGTGTTTCATGCACGCACAAAAGAATATTGTTGAGCATCACTCTATGTGTGATCTTGTGGATAACAGGTGATCTACGTCATCAGGGTTGGCACGGATATGCAACGACCTGACATTCTGACCAATACATTTGCGTGCGGAAAGTTAATGGTAGCCATCCATTTTGTCGGACTTCGTCTTTTGCCTGAGAGTGGCTGGCAGTGGGGTGTGAGCGTGTTGAATGTTGAGAATATTGTTGCACACTTGTGTCAGTTATGCAATTGTATGAACATGCCTACTATCGGGTCTTGGGGGAGTGTTGTGATGTTAGTTGTCCCTATTTGTTTCTACAACTTACTATGACCACTAGGCCGTTTCCATGCACGTGTAGATCCTTGATGCAGATCCAACTCGAGCCGGAGCACTGACAAGTGGTGGATCCACCCACCAGCAGCTACTAGACAGATACAACAGAGTCGCAGGTGTTTGTTGGGGTGTTCTACAGTTTTTTTACTGTCCCCGGTTATGTAGGGTCTGTTTGCACAGAGTCTGATTAGTCCTTTGCAGTCCAGAGCATTGGATTAGTAAACTTTGATGGTACGTATGGCCCCTTGCACATGTTTGACGTGCTCTTCGTTCCTGCTCTTGAGCTCAGCCTGTTTTCCGTTCATGTCTGCACTCAGATGGGTCTTTTTGTTTAGCACTCTGTTGACTCTGCCATTGTTTCCACATGTGATAATCATGCTGTTATCCTCTGTGTATCTCTTGCCGATGCTCTCTACAGCGTTTCTTGCTGCCCTCCCTCCATGCCCCCTTTCTTTTCCTCCTCTACACGCGTGTTCATGATTGGCATGCTCCCCCCTCACCACCAGCGCTTGTTGCATCATCGTTGATATCACATGGGCTCAGACATTGTGTCCAAGGTCGTTTAGACTCAGCCAGCCCTCAGTCTTGAAATGCCGTCCTTCGATAGGTCGTCCAAGACCGATTCCATTAGTTTTTCCCAGGATAAGGTGCATCGCTTCACTTTCCATGAATCTAGTTTTCAAGCACTGCGTCTACTAGAGTTGGTCCACTTGGACCTCCTTGGTCCCCTCCCTATCGAGTCGTTCCTAGATGGGGGTTGATAAGTTCTCATCCAAACTGATGACTTCACCCAGATGCAATGGATCTATATGCTATACCACAAGAGCAATGTTGTCCTAGCGGTTTGTCTCTGGCTGGTGATGGCTCAATGCCACTCTCGTCACACCCTTCACACGCTGCGCTCGGATGGTGGTGGCAATTACTTAGGCAAAATAGATACGTTATTTGCTAAGTACATTGTTTATGAACAACTCTCAGCCCATGCTACACCGTAGCAAAAAGGTGTGTCCGAGCGCTGGAATTGTATCATTGAGGATGTGATTCATGCCTTGCAATCTGAGAGCGGTCTTCTAGAGTCCTTTGCCTTTGAGGGCTTCTCCTACATGATGTGGGTCTAGAAAAACCGTGAGTGTGCTCCTCTTCTAGACCGTGTCACGCTGTATGAGTGGTGGTTCAGCCACCGTTCCGATCTTTGTCTCGCTCGCATCTAGAGTTCTCTAGTCTGCGTCTAGTACACCAAGGACCAGCAGAGGTCCAAGGTTTGATCTCGGGATCGCATGTGCGTTTTCCTCAGCATTTCCCCGTGGTCCAAGGCCTAGCATGTTTGGGACCTCGCTCGCCATCCCGGATGCTCTCTTCCTTGAGACTCTCACCTGCCGTGACATGTCTAGCAGTCTGATGCTAACCGCAAGGCACGTTCCCACTTGTGTTACTTCCTGGAGGATGGGGGAGTCTAGTGCTATTTATGTGTATGTCTGGGCATCCTCACTAGTGGTCAAGTCTCTGGTTGCTGACGATCCAACCATCGTGGGTGTAGGTCCAGTCGCCTTGTCTGTCCCCTCTAAGATATAGCTTAATGTGCCCATATCATACATGACACATTCAGTGTATTAGGTACGTAGAATCCAGTAACTTCCATGAAGTTCTCTTAAGAGTTAGCCATCTTCTGTTCACATGGAAAACTACTTATACGATACATATGCCTTGGGAATCGGATGTAATAATTTAACAAAACAAAACTACATTCTGGGTGAAACATATGATAGATGTACATGCCTTCAAGCATTTGTAGTGGAGTTATTTGGAAACATAACAATTAATTTCCAATCTCTGGATTTCAAACGGAAACAACCTTCTTGTCGAGCGTAGTCTTGTAATTTCTCGATTGTGGTTTAATCCATGACAAACTACGGAACGTGTGTCCCCTCCAAAGCCGTCGAGTGTATTGGAGCAGTGTAGGTGGTGCATGTATCATACATCAAGGGTTTATGTACACTTGTGTTGCTACACCCATGTATTTCTTACATGTCCATGAGATACATGGACCATATACACTATCCCAATACACTTTATCTTTGGGGAAGGGGGGAGGTAGCATGGGATATGGATCCCCCCTCCCCCCAAAATACATTGGCAAAGTGTAGCTAGGAGGTGTATTCTTTTCATGTGATGGAATAAAAAACCATGCACGAATGTATCTCCGCTCGTCAACCGTAGATCTACATGATCAACGATCCAAGATTGGGGATCTCGATCATCAACCGACAGGCGGCGATCGACGATCGATGATCGATGATCAACTATTGAAGATCGGCAATAGACGATCATCTTCAGATAGGCAACATCAAAAGGTGAGGAGAGAAAACTACAAAATGGACACCACGTAGGTTGGACCCCCCCCCCCAAATGATCAAGTGTATTGTGGTGTTGTAGCTGGTGCGTGTATGGTACACAAACTAGTTTTGGACTCTAGTGTATCATATAAACTAGCGTATTTTTTAAGTTTCCATGGGATACACGGTCCATCGACACATTCCCAAGAAAATTTTAGCTCGAGAGGAGGGGAGAGCATGGGATCCAGGTGTTCTCCGTCCCTCCCCCCCCCCTCAAAATGTGATATTTCATTAACAAAATGTAGCTGGTCGGTTTATCCCATTCAAGTGGAGAAAAATTGAGTAGTATACTAATGTAACGAGAGACTAATTCCAGCCTATACATTGTGACCTTTGATATATGACGATCAACAATTGGTGAAGCGAGTTGACGTTTTGCCAGCCTTGTGAGTGGGTGAGTACGGGACTGCCCCCTACGGTAGAAGGGAACCTACTGGACCCCGCTTCCGCAGGGCCCAACAGGGGCCCAGGCAAGGAAAAAAATGAATTCCACAATTCCGTGTTTCATTTTCATGTGGGTTTGATCGAGATTCATAGGTTTGCAAATCGTGTTAGTGGGGGGTAAGAGACTCCGCTCCCTCCTACGACAGAAGGGTACTTGCTTTGCCCCGCTACCGCGAGGTCCAACAAGAGCTCATGCAAGCAAAAAATCAAGAACTCGGAATGTAACATTGGTTTGGTTTTTAATTTGTCGAGTTCTGTGACCATTATCAGGCGTTGTTGTTTCTGAAAGTAGTAGCACTTTGGAGGTCTTAGCACAAATGCATGTCTTTGTCAGCAAACTGTAAATGTCAAAGCTCAACCATGGGTTTTATTAACTCTAAAAAATGTTAGTACAAACATTCCAATAATGTTCGTGTGTTCAATCATAAAAGTACGTTGCAGTATTTATGAAAATACGTAGAAAATAAAGATTATGATGTCACTTCAACGAACGTAACGTGAAACTTCCCAAGACATACATTAAACATGTACACTACATGAAGTGTGTATTGTTTTCCAGGTGATAAACCATAAATGTCCCCTCTGGCAAACTTGATCATATGCCAACGTTAGTCCCTTTTGGCACACCTGATCCTGTGCCGGTGTATGGCCCCTCTCGAACACCTGATCCCGTGCCAGCATCTGTCCCCTCAGGCACACCTGATCCCGTGTAAGTGTCAGGCCCCTTTGGCACATCAGATCACGAGTCAGCATAAGTTCCCTTTGGCACACCTAGTCCATTGCTTCTGTCCATTACTTTAGGCACACATCGTCCCCTGCCAGTGACAAGATCTCCAGTCACACCTGTCCATGATTATCCTACATCCTCTCCCCTGCCCGGTGAATTCACGGTCCCTGCACCTGAGGCCCAACTGCCTGCTATGCTGCTTGAGGTGAACACGTCAGCATTGGGCTACTCTCGTGAGCCTGGTGGCTGTCTTGGCCTCTAGGGCGTAATGGAAGGCTGATTTGGCGCCTAAACGTCCAGCTGGAGATGTTCAAAGCGGCAAGCTTAGCACGAAGGCCCTCGGGCAGAGTTTCTAGGCAGACTATACTGAGGTGCATCCAGCGTGCCTTGTAGGTCACACGTTGGTCTCACGTGGGTTCTCAGTCACTTGCGATGTCACAACTGATCTTGTCATGTTTAGGCCAAGTTTGAAGCTGTTTGTTTTTACCACTCAAAACTCTCCCTTTACAGCGCATGATCCAGGCATGTTGAAGGAGGCACTTTTCATTGAGGATGCAGAGCAGTGGTGTGCTATCTGTGAGGATGAGCTGAGATCCATCCGTGAGCATGTTGTCTACGAGCTTGTCAACATCCCGCCTGGACGGAAGACCGTAAAGTCCAAGTGGTTCTTCTGCAAGAAGGTGAAGCCTGACGGCTCATTACATCACTAAAAAGCCCACTTGACTGCCAAGAGATTCTCACACGTCGAGGGTGTACATTTCATTAACAAGTTCGTACCCATTGGTAGTATGGCCACCGCTCAGGCCTTGTTTGGGGTTGTTGCTCATCACAATTAGGAGCTGCACCAGATTGATGTGAATAACGTGTTCCTCCATGGAACTTTAGAGGAGGAGATCTACATGGTCTAGCCATCAAGGTCTTAGGTTGGTGACAAACTCAGGTGCTTACGCAAGGAATTCTACGCTCTGAAGTAGTCAATCACATGGTGGAACATAGAGATCATTGGAACACTAACACATGTCGGCTATGTGCAGATTGATGCTAATATGTCCCTCTTTCTGAGATGGACAATTGATAGCATCACCACCAGTTCGGTCTATGTGGATGACCTCTTATTCGTTTCTCCTTTGATGGAGGCTGTGAAGGAGGCCAAGGAATTCCTTCAGGCTACTTACAGGATGAAGGATCTTGATCCTTTAGCTGTGTTCCTCAGGATGGAAATCATATGTGATTTTTAGCAGCGGACACTCTTGTTGCATCAATCACATTATACCCACGTTGTGGGAGAAGGATTTGCTAACATCCTTGGTGCAGTTCACATAGCGTCTACCCCTATCACACCCGATGGGCACGATTCTTTGAAAGTCAATGATCCAGCATTGCTCAGGGAGACAATGGATGTCACCTTGTACTTGTGCCTCATTGGCTTCCTGATTTACTTGTCCATGACCACATAACCCGACATCGCCTTCGCTCTTAACCTCCCTGCACAGTTCTCACAGTGTCCTTGGGTGAGAACCCTCTACGTGGCTATGCAAGAGGTGAAATATATGATTCCCATGCCGTACTTCGGACTCTGTTTTTGATTGTAGTGTTTTCTTGTTATTGACTGCAACAGAAGGGAGCTACTGGGCATGGAGTCCTCATGAACGCATTCGGACATGCTAAGTGTTCCTAGTAGGTGGCACCCCTATGTAATGGCGTAGCGACAAGCATGATTGTATTGCATGTAGCTCCTCAGAGGTTGAGTATGTTGTACATGGAAATGCATCACCTATTATGTGTCAATATATGCCTTATATCATACTACGTTGTGACAACCACAGTGCTCTTGCCATTGGAGAGAACTTTGGTATGTTTCATGCATGCACAAAGATCATTACTATTGAGCATCATTTTTTGCATGATCTTGTGGAGCTACAGGTGATTTATGTTATTTGGGTGGTCACGGACATGCAGCGAGCTGCCTTCCTAAGCAAGACACTCACGCACAAAAAGTTCATGGTGGTCATTTGTTCTGTTAGGCTTCATTCCTTGTCTAAGGGCCACTCATAGTGCGGTGTGTGGTTATGGACTGTTGAGAACCTCATTTCACACATGTGCTAGTCATGCACGTGTATGGACATGCATACCATCCGGTCATGGGGGATTGCTGTGATGTGAGCCATCCTAGTCTGTCTATACAGCTTAGTATGAACACTCGGATGTGTCCATGCTCGTGCAAATCTTTGATGCGGACCTAGCTATTATTTTAGCACAGAAAGATGATGGTCTCATCCACCAGCAGCTCATTGACAGCTGGTTTGACAAACCGGATGCTTTCTCGGGTGCTCTGCAGTTTTTCTACAGTGGATAGAGTTTTTTCTGTGGACCGGATCTTACTCCCTGTTTGCATGTTTCGTATTTTCTGTCCACCGGTCGGTATTGGACCTATGGGTGTCATCAATCATTGTGTCTGGGTCAAGATTCTACATCTCTTGGCTTAGATGGTATTGAGTTTGGATGTCTGTACACAACATAATGGCCAAAACAGTTGTTTTGTGCTAGTTTTAGGACAAACTCACACTGCCGCATTCGCCAACTGCCGTGCACTGCCAAAGGCATTTGTGATGTGTACTTGTCAGTTTTCATTTCTCTCTACATCGCAAAGCTGATGGATCTCATGATACTTTGGGCGTCTCCATAGCATGACCCTTGTTGTTTTTTGAACATGCTTGCTTGCTTGTGCGCCAACCGACTGGACAGTGTCACCACGTCAGTAGCAGCAAAGTTAAGAAGCTTTGTGGCACTTTCTCAAAGAGTCTATTCAGTCTTTTATTGTATAAAAATCACTTTCTTGTAGGGTTCAAATGGGTATATGCACCCTGTATTTTGGATTTATTGAGGAATGCCCCGAGTTTGAGGTTTAAGTGAGGAATGACCCCGATTTCGAACTTGAATGACAGGATGTCGTGAGTCTTCAGATTATAGGAAGACTTCCCTCCGTCTGAAAAAGTGTGTAGTCTGACCCTAGTAAGTAGCTGTCCATGTCATAATTGGGACATTATTACACTAGTTTAACAGTTTCATTAATCCAACAACAATTTCATGTTCTATTAACTTCGATCGCGTTGACGTCCATATTTTTGTTATTGGTCTTCCTTAATACCAAACATGAGAATCTTGGAATAAGGTTCAAACATGTTTTGTTAGCATGTCCAAGGGGTGTGTGTATTTTCAAAAATCTTGGCCTCAAAAATTGATGTGCCATTCTTTACACAACCAGGGTGGTAAAAAATAACATTTAATTCCATGTCCTTTCTTAGGAATTGCACATCCACGGGTAAATACCGGGGAAATATGCCACATATTTTTAATATTCCCCGAAGTTCACTGAAGAGATGGCATTCATTCATTAATTGTCGAAGTCGTGACAGCTTTTCATTGAGTTTTCCCGCGTGTCGCATGTCCATGAAGGCAAAACATAAGGCTCCGTTCCATGTCCTTTCCTAATAAGAGCTTGTCCACGGGTCAATAGTGGGGCATATTCTACAAAGACTTCCCAAAATTCACTCAAGTGATATAATTGTGTAGTTAATCTACAAAATTATGGCATCCTGTCATTAAGTTTTCAAACCGTGGACAGCGCTCATTGAAACTACAAATATGTGGTATTTCTCTTAAATGTGGTGCAAACTGGGAGCATTTTACCACTCCGGCCTTGTTTTGTGTTAGATTAATTGCTCGGCAATGCTATGTTGTGGAACCGCCGTGCTGTTTTATGCTGTTTGTAACTGTTTATTGTGGACTCCCTTTTGCAGACAACAGGATGTTCCTACGGACAGCAAAAAGTCAAAGTCTGATAAATGTAAAAAAAAAACACTCCCTTCATGAACATACAAACTCAAGCCAAACCTCAATTTACTCTTTGGGGTTGAAGGTGATGTTGTCCACAACATACGCTGACCCCTCGGCTCATGTCCATGCTCGTTCAGATCCGTGATGAGACAGCCACTTCAGACCAGTGGGGGAGCTTATGTGGCCTTGGGTGTGTGTGAGACTCCACGACTATCCACCGGTGACACTCATCAGGAGCTTGGGCTCAGGCCCGCCCGTTCCAGGATTTTTGGCAGTGAGACCGACTGGCTGGTTGCATGTTTTCCATTCATCAAACACCTGTTGTTGATAGAACCATGTTGTGTGGACATCTGTTGCTTAGGGTTTTGCATACTGCTTTGTTTGGTTCTGACGGTTCTTGATTCGGATGCCTGAGGAGGGAGATATAGCCGAAAACGTGGCGGAACTTATGACATGACCCGCTCATTTGTCACTCTTTGCATTTTGCTTAAGCAAAGCTTTGGTTCACATGACATGTTCCAATCACGCTCTCACTGTTCCTTGCATGGCCTGTGAGTCAGCTAGCCAGATCTGTACTGTCAGGCTAGTGAATAGTTGAGCTAGGAAGCTTCCAAGAATATTCTTATGGTATCAGAGCAACAAGCCAGAGCTTGTTGTGCTGTATAGTAGAAACGCAGAAATCGCAGCAACAGTGAGCACCGACAGCGGCAACAGCACACATCAGCAACGAAATTTCCTGGTAGGACCCACCAACTTGCGCCATTGCCAGGTGCAGGCCATAACAGCTCCGGAACAAAGTAGTCGCATAGGAGGGTTGCAGCAGTGTAGCAGTATGCCAGCACAACATTGCCATAGCAGCGATGCAGTAAGAGCGAGAGCCCATGCTAGCGCTTTTGACCACAAAAACAAGAGAAGCAGCATCGGCGGCGGCATCAGCAACATCAGCAGCAGCAGCCGCGGACATGGCTTGAGGCCACTACCATCAAGCTCCATGTTAGCAGCAGTAGCAGCAGCAACAACAGGAGCATGCGCCACTGCTGCCCCTGTCCATGCAGCTTCCTAGAAGTCGTATGGACGTGGAGGAGCCGCAGACGCAAATCATGTCAGCCACCACCTCCCCATTCGTACGAGTTTAGCTCGGCTTCAAACCAACGCCATTTTTTACTTTGCAGATGTGTTCAAAAGCTATTCTCTTGAGCTCTCTATCGCTACTATTTGTGCTTTGTTTCATGCTCTGTAGCCACCAGCAAAGACCGTAGTGCACCACCGATTTCTTTTTCTGCTGAAATTTGGACAAAAATGGGACAATTGATGTTTTGCCACTCTTTTTTAAACTTTTTGCAGCAAAAACGTTCACCATCGTTTTCAGCACGGTCAGGTACCCCTGTTTTCCAAATTTTGCTTGATTTGGACAACCTTGATTTTTTTAAGTGCCAAAGTGTTTTATAACACTTTGGCACTTTAAAAAACTCAAAATTTAGCATAAAAATGCTAAAACATGAATTGTAGCAATTCGTCAAGTTTCTGGCTGTCAGCACCAGCAACTCGCAGCAGTGGCAGCAGCGTGTAGTAGCAGCAGTGTGCAGCAATAGTGTGCAGTAGCAATAGAATGCACCAGCAGTAGCATGTAGCTACAACGATCGGCAGCAGTAGCAACAGGTTGAGTAGCCATAGGAGGAGTGACAGCAGCAGCGGCATCATCGGCGGCAGTCTCAGCAGCCTCGATAGCAGCAGTGGCTGTCCTTTCTCTTCATTGTTCTTCCCCTCTCCTCTCGGTTTGGGCGCTCCCTGCTGGTCCCTTGGGTGGGTTTGGGGCTGGGACAGGTATCCAGAGCTCCCCCAAGTCCCTCCACTTTTTTCACGCCGACTTGGGAGAGGGGGGACTGCTGCCGGACTATTTCTGACAGCTGGGGAGGTTCTATCCATGACGTTCCTAGGCTGAAATAGGCCTTTACATTTTTTCCACGCCCACTGGGATGGGGAAATTGCTGTCAGGATCTTTTTTTGGCAGCATTCGACCTCGAGCGGCTGCAGTAGCAATAGCGACAACAGCGGCAGACAACAGCCGTTACGACGGCAACAGCAGCTGAGGGGGCGGAGTGCCATTAACCTCAGGTTTGACGATAGCAATAGCAGCAGCAGCAGTAGTGACAGAGAATCACACTACAATGAAAGCAAGGCCACAGGCATGGCCAGTGCACTATGGTGTCACCACTGTAGCAGGAGCGAGCCAGGCGAACGGTCTCCCTTCCATGTCCTCCACCTCCCATCCTGTCAGCGGCGTACTTTTCCCGACACAACAGCTCATCGCGAGGGCCTGCCAGATCGTTGAGATGAAGCACCAGATCCTTGTCATAAGGAAGCGTCAACTCGCCGAGCTCCATCGACGATTGGCGCTCTCCATTAAGGGGAGTACGAGTGACATGGCTGAGTCGAGGGGTCCAACTGCTTGTCGTGTTGAGTCTGTAACATCACGTCGGGATGGTGGTAATGGTGTTGGATGTTCTATTTAATCTATCGCGTCCTTTGTCGGGCGGGATGGTGCAAGTGTCTTGTCGCAGCATTGTGTCCAGTCATGCACAGGTCTAGATGACCCGTCGTGGCTTCATGAGTCTCAGTCACGTGGTGTTGCTTGTCTGTCAACATCATAGCTCTACACAAAGTAGCCTGCTTCTTTCACCTACATTGTTGCTCGCTGTTATGTCACAACGACGTAGCATGTGACATGCCACCTGGATCATTGATACAGGTGCCATCCATCATATGACATGTTATCGATGTGACTTCGTTGTGCTGGGTCCTTTTGGGTCAATACAGTCCGTACGCACAGGAGCTGGTCATGAGATCCCAGTCCAGGGTATAGGCGTAGTGCATTTTCACAGGCTGTCTAGCCCCTTGTATATCTCAGACGTAAATTATGTGCCTGGGTTGGAGCTTTGCTTGCTTTCCGGACGTGCATGCACTCGCATGGGACTTGGCGTGTCCTTCACAGGCCAGGATTCCACCGTGTTTATCTGTGACACGTAGGAGGTGGTCTTGTCTGGGACGGCTGTGGATGATCTGTACCATATCTCTGACTGCCCTACGTCTTCTCCTCTCTTTCCCTCAGCATCCTCTACAGGTCTGTTTGTGACAGGTGCTCTGTCAGCCAAGCACAAGCGTCTCGTGCATAGACGCATGTGCCAGGTGCACCTAGACGCTATCCATCATCTAGTGTGTACATAGCATGCGCTCGTTCTTGATGCAGTGTCTTTTGAGATGCCGTCCAAGTCCAGTTGTCTCCAATGTGCTCAATGAAAGATGCACCGAGCCACGTATCCTCCTTCCAACTCGCGGGCACCTCGGCCTCTCGAGTTGGTTCACTCTGACCTCTTGGGATCCCTCCTTGATGAGTTCCAGGAGGACAGAGGGAGATACATCCTGACTAACCAATTCGTCCATATGCGTGGGTCTTCGGTTTTTTTCAGAAGAGTGATGTCACCCTTGTGGTGCGCACTTGGCTGGTCATGGCTGAGCGGCAGTTCCGACACCTGCTCCAGATGTTTTGCTCCGACCGTGGCGGAGAGTTTCTTGGAGACTTAGTGTGGTAATTTACGGTGCTAGGAGTGGCTCACAACCTCTCTGCCCCCACCACACCTCACCAGAATGGTGGATTTGAGTGATGGAACTGCACCATGGAGGATGTGGTTCGTTCAATGCGGGCGGACAATGGCATGGCCGAGGCTTTTGCATTTGAGGGCATGGGCTACATGACATGGGTGTGGAACCGGATTCCACATGGCCCGCTGCAAAACAACCGCATCCCGTACAAGCTGTGGTTCAGCCGCCGGGCTGACCTCTGACTCGCGCTCGTGTGTGATCCCTTGCCTACGTCTGGTTCACACCTGAGCAGCAAGGGTCTAAGCCCTCACCCCACGGCCGCATCTGCGCATTCATGGAGATCATCCCTCGGTCCAAGGCCTGGCACTTCTGGGATCCGAGGCGGTGCCGCATTGTCAAGTCACGTGACACACTCTTCTTTGAGCGTGTCACGTATCATGACTTGACCGCTGGCAGCGTGTTGCTATAGTACGCTCCCTGTTGTGTTCCTTCTCATTGTGTGAGTTAATGTGTTGGGCCGGCGGACTGGGTCCGCCCCTGCAGCCCTATTGCTCCTGAGACGTTCCACCCCCCAGGTGCCTTGCTTTTCCATCCTACATCGCATGTTGCTGCCTGGTCCGCCTTGCCAGTGTCACTAGTGTCGCCTGTTGCTGCCTCGTTCACCTTGCCACTGTCACTGCAGTCACCCATTATTGCCTCGTCTGCCTTGCCAGTGTCACCGGCGTCGCCTGTTACTGCCTCGCCCGCCTTGCCCGTGTCACCGTTGTCGCCCAGTGCTGCCTTGCCCACCTTGCCAACTTCACCGGCATCGCCTGTTGCTGCCTCACCTATGTTGACAGCGTCACCCGCTGTGTCGGTGTCACCATTTACATCCTTGCCTGACCTTGCATCTCCTGCATTATCTCAGCCATCTGTGTCTGCGTCGTCGACTCCTATGTTTAGACAGCCCACATCCCCCGCCCCTATTCCACCTACAGCCTGTGTACCGGTTGTGTAGCTCACTGAGCCCTATCTGTGTGTCGAGGGTGGACGCTTGCACTCTTTTCCCACTCGTAGCACGCGGAGTTCTGACCCTAGCACAAAGGCCCTCGGCCTTTGTGCTAGGATCACAACTCCGCGTGCTGTGAGGCCCTCGGCCTTCGTGCTCTGGGCCTCAAGGAGGTTCACCCTACCTGTGAGACATGCCTGGTGCTCCTTGCTCATGAGCGCCAATTGGCAGTTGACTATTCAGAATCGAAAGTCACTTTGGGTCCTCCTTGTATCGCCTATGTCCTGGCCACGTGCAGCGTGACCGGTGCGAGGCCCGACCCCAGTGTGGTCAGTGTGGAACCCAGCCCTGAGCACACTCCACGAGGCTTTGGTTGGGTCTGACTGGGCCCTCTGGCGCACTACGTGCCAGGCCAAGCTCGATGCCCTTGAGGAGCAGAAGGTCTTCAAACTCATGGACTTGCCTCACGGTTGTATAGTCGTGAAGGCCAAGTGGGTCTTGTGCAGAAAGCTGAAACCAGATGGTTTAGTGGAACACTAAATGGATCGACTGACCGCCATGGGATTTTCACAAGTGGAAGGTATTGTCTTCACCGAGGCCTTTGTCCCTGTCGGTGTCATAACCACAACACTGGCGTTGATGTACCAGGCAGTCCAGCATGATTCAGATGTGGACAACGCATTCTCCATGTAAATTTATAGGAGGAGATCTACATGGTCCAGCCTTGCTTTAAGGACAACACTGGCCATGTGTACCGATTGTGGAAGGCCTTGTATGAAGCAGACGCCTCTTTGTTCAAAAAAAGAGATTACCAGCGCACGCTTGCAGGCAGGGTACGTCTAGAGTTCATCTCTTCCTCTCACAAACCCATGCGTTGCTCACAGCCATTCTGGTCTACGTCAACAACCTCCTGATCGATTCCCCTGATCTGAAGGCCGTTGAGGCAGCCAAGGGTGTGCTGCAGACGACGTAAAAAACAAAGGACTTGGGGGAGGCCGCATTGTTTCTGGGCATGTAGATTGTGCGTGATCGTATGCGTTGGACACTCCTGGTACATCAGAAGTGGTACGCTCTCACCTTGGAGGAGCGTTTTTCTGACTTGCTCACTCCAGTCCGCATTGTGTCCACAACCCTCATGTATGATGGACATGATTTCTTGAAGATCGAAAATCCAACTGAGCTAGGGGAGATTGTCAATGTAACTTTGTACCTGTGAGTCATCGGTTAGCTCATGTACCTAGCAACGACGATGTGACCCAACATTGTCTTCACTATCAACTTGTTTGCACAGTTCTAGACATCGCACGCCTGGTGCGATGTCTAGAAGTTGTTGTCCAATGTGTGAGGTATGTCGTGTCAATCGCGTGCATCAGTCTGTGATACCGCAGTCATCCCTCTGTGGTGCTTGACGGTTACACCGACAATGATTGGGCTTGGATTTCAGATGGGAAGAGTCGAATATATTATATCTTCTTGATCGATGGCACGGTTGTGTCCTGGCGGAGTGGTAAGTGTTGAATTCATGTCATTATCACACGGTGACCTCTGGCCTCGTTGCACACTCACATCACTGGTGCAGGTGACTGACCAGTGAGAGATGACTTTGCCGATTGACACGTCATGACCAGAAGCTGAGAAGACGAGCCATGGAGAGGTTCAATCAGAGCTTGCCAGCCTTATTTGCATTTCTCACATACATTGGTGCACAATTGGTCATGAGCATAACCGGGTTTATCCTCTAGACAGATTGTTGCTTGGACAGTGACCTAGTTTCTGCTAGGAAATTGTTCTGTGGGCAGGTGGGGTCGAATCCACCAGTTTCGAGCTCGCTGCTCGCTCGCTCGCTCGCTCCCTCCTTCCCGTAACACCCCTGTGGCTCGTTACTCACCTAACTTTTTCACTTCAACTTTCCCGTATGTCTTCGCCATGGCTGATGCAGACCTCGTGCGTGGTTGCTTCCTTGCACAAGTCTAGCTGTCACTTGCTGGTCTAGCACAGTAACAACTGGTATCAGAGCAAGCTACGTAGAAGACGGGCGGCGGATCGACCTGCCGCCCACGTATTCTGGGCCAAACCCGCGACTGCCACTCTTGGCGTCGCATGTCCACCCCGCCGTCACGAACTACCAGCACAGCAGCAGCTAACTGCTGTAGCATCAGCAGTAGCGGGTGACGGCAATCTGCCCTTAGGGCTCTTTGGTCTTCCCCTCCCCCTGCTGGTTGGGCTCCCCTTTATTCCTGGGTTGGGTGGGGTCGGAACAGGTACCTACAGGTGTTCCCACGGCCTTCCTATATTTTTCACGCCCACTGGGGCGGGGGAAACGCTGCCGAAAATTTTTCGGCAGCGTGGGGGGTCCATCGTCATCTCCTAGCAGCATTTGCAGCAGCTGCAACGTGAACAACGGCTCAGCTTCCGCAGCTCAGCAGCAGCAGCCCCGCAGCATCTCAGCAGCAGTGGCTCTAGCTCAGCAGCTCCGCAGCAACAGCCTAGCAGCAGCTCAGCAGCAGCAACTCAGTAGCAGCTCAGCAGCAGCTCCGCAGCAGCATCTTAGCGGCAGCGCAGCATCAGCTCAGCAGCAGCTCAGCAGCATCTCAGCAGCAGCTCTAGCACAGCGGCTCACTAGCAGCAGCTCAGCAGCAGCTCAACGGCAGCAGTAGTAGCACCAGTAGCAGCACTACAGCAGCAGCACGGCAGCAGCAGTAGCAGCAGCACTACAACAACAGCACGCCAGCAGCAGCAGCGGCAACAGCAGTAGCCGTAATAGCAACAGCACCAGCAGCACTGTAGTAGCGGCACCTGCACCACAGCAGCCGCACAAGCAGTGTGACAGCAGTAGCAAGCGACGTGACATTTAGCTGCGCTCCCAGCCTCTCTTGGCGCACGACGAGCAGCCTTGTAGCAGTCTCCGCACCACCGTCTGGTGGTGGACGGCGTCACACTGGCGCACTGGGAGGATCTCGGTGGCGACTCAGGAAAGAGCTCGGTACGGCAACGCCACATCCACCGTGATGCCGCCTCCGTCGAGGCAACCTTACCATCACAGCCAGTGTGGCCTTCCATACCGGTAAGCTCACCTCTTTCCCGTTCTCCTGGGGGGGTCGAGCATCCGCACATTAGCGCTGGGGTGGACGTCGCAGCTGCTCGCGTGTACTCTATCATAGGTCACGACGTTGTTGCCGTGGCCACCAGGATTACGCGCACGGCCTTCGCTGTAGTCGACGCTGCAGCAGCAACCGCTGCCACACTTGATGCCGCTGCCCGAGCTTCTCGCACCTCCGCGTCAACCTCAGCAGGACCCGCTGCTGAGTCATACACCGAATCTTCCGTTGTAGCCGGTCCGGTGGCTGCCGCAACTACAGATATCTTCACTCAGGTCGCTACAGCCGCCTCTGCTGTTGCTTCCGCGACTGCCTCGGCTGCGTCTGTCGTGTCTGCGGCCACTTTCTCCATTCGTACCTCCACCTCCGGTGCTGTTTCTACTGCCTCATCTGCTCCTTCGACCGTCACCAGCGTCATCACAGCGGCCATCTCCATCGTTGCAGCCTTCACCACTCTTGGAGCCGTCCTCATCACCGGAGCGCTTGCTCTGGTGATCCCTTTTACATCCACTGTCTCCGTTGTCTCAGTTGCAACCGCTGCTGCTGTTCCACCGCTCCTTGCCTTGTTGCGCGCGCCTCCACATCCTTCTGCTTCTGCTTTGTGAGGGTCCTTGGCTGCTGCTCTGTCTCCTTGCCTCCTTTCCTCTCTTGCGGGATCTTCTTGCTTGTCTGATTGGGGTCAGGCTGTCCTGCAGCACACATCCCTCCTGCCTTGGGCACGTCCAGTTTTCCCACGCCCACTGGGACAGGGGAAACTCTGCCGAAATCTGTCCGGCAGGACCTCGTTGTCCTCACCATGCCGAGTGACGACGAATCAGTCATAGCTGGCCTGCAGCGCCAGCTGCGCCTCGCTCTCGAGGCGCAGCGCGAGGCTGAGGACCGCCTCAAGCTCGCCGATGATAATCGTGTCGCCTTTGCTGATGAGGTTGTAGCTATTGTGCTTAAGCGACTCCTTGCTGCTTCCGTCCCCACCATTGCTGCCAGCGCTAGCACCACTGCGGCTGCTTCCTCCACACCCGCTGCTTCTAGCACCGCTGCCGGAAACACTGATGTCACGCCTTCTGCTGCCAGTCCCACTCCTGTCACGCGCCAGCATGATTTTTTCTCGCAGCTGCCTGTCCTGTCCGCCGGACTCGTCTTCTCCTCCTGGGAAACCTGCTTCAGCGCCTGGGCCCAGGGGGAGCGTCTGTGGGAATACTATTTCCCAGCTATCGCACCTTTTACGCCTGTCGCTGCTGAGTCTGCCCGCGCTGTCCGTACCCTCATTGCTGCTACGCCAGAGACGCTTGTCAACGAGGTCGGTACCTACAACTCCGATCCCGCCGTGCAGCGTCTAGCTGATCCTGTTGGTGCCTACACCATGCTTTGCCGTCGCACCACAATCACTGGTCAGGCAGCCCAGACTGCCCTCATTGTGCAATTCAACACGCTCATAATGCGTGCTGACGAGTCGGGTGACGCCTACTGGGCACGCGGGCTCAAGCTCCTTCGTGAGCTCGACAAAGCCGCGCCAGGCCAGCTAGCTGCTGTCCACACCATGGTCAACGGGTTGATTCTCGAGCTGTCAGACCTCCTCCGCGACGTCAAATCTGATGAGCTGCTGCGTCTCGCTTCTCAGCCCGTTCCTCCTGATTCCCCACCGGGCATTGGCGCTCTCTGGGACTTCGTTGCTGATCGGCTCGCTGCTTGGTGGACCAGCCTTCAGAACAAACCCCTGCACCGCGCTGCAGTCGTCGGCGTTGCTACAGCCACCACCGCTTCCTCCTCTGCTTCTTAATCGGCTGCCACCGCCTCCTCCACATCCTCGTCTTCCTCGGCAGCTACGGCCACCGCTCTCGCCTCCCAGGGGCACGGGCGTGGCCGTGGTCGCGGAAAGGGTAAGGGTAAGGGCAAGGAAACTGCACCATCCCGTGTCCCTGGTGAGGTTGTGTGCTGGAACTGTGGTTCCTCTGCGCATTCTGCTCGTGCGTGCCCTATGCCTCCTGACGATCTGTGCCTGGCCCGCTCTATGCGTGCGCACTGGGCTCGCACAGGCGGCTCTCTGTCTTCTTCCGCCACCAACTCCAGCTCCACCTCCGTCTCTCGGCCTGTCAGCTCCACCTCGGCACAGATCTACTCCACTGCTGGCGTTTCCACAGCTCCACCCCCCATCCCATACCCGTGGGGTTGGCCATCGCCCTACGGAGCACCCGTGTACGACGGGCCCCCTTCTTCGGCGTACATCCCACCTCCGTGGTTCGCACCTCCCTCGGGTTCGTCTCCTCCCTCTTCTACAGTGTTCGTCGATGGCGAGCACCAGCTGGAGCAGTCTCTTCTCCAGTGTCTTCACCTCCGCGATCAGGGAGGTGAGAGTGTGTCTTCGTTGGCCAGAGATCTCCCTTGTCACACTGGCACTGTCCTTCGTGGGGACCCCCCCCCGGTCATGTTCTTGGGCTCCCGTCCGCATCTGTTCCGTGGGTTGAGCGCTGACAGTCTGTCGTTCTTCCTCGTTGCCTGTCTGTCTGTGACTCTGCTCCACCCTCTGTTGGCACTGTTGCCACCTGTGGCGTCCTTCCTGGTCTTCGTCCAAGCAACAATCTGTCTAGAAACTAGGTCACCGTCCAAGCAACAATCTGTGTAGAGGATAAACCCGGTTATGCTCATGACCAATTGTGCACCAATGCATGTGAGAAATGCAAATAAGGCTGGCAAGCTCTGATTGAGCCTCTCCATGGCTCGTCTTCTCAGCTTCTGGTCACGACGTGTCAATCGGCGAAGTCATCTCTCACTGGTCAGTCACCTGCACCAGTGATGTGAGTGTGCAACGAGGCCAGAGGTCACCGTGTGATAATGACACTGTCCTTTGTGGGGACCCCCCCGGTCATGTTCTTGGGCTCCCGTCCGCATCTGTTCCGTGGGTTGAGCACTGGCAGTCTGTCGTTCTTCCTCGTTTCCTGTCTGTCTGTGACTGTGCTCCACCCTCTGTTGGCACTGTTGCCACCTATGGCGTCCTTCCTGGTCTTCGTGTCTCCGGTGGCTTCTGGGTTCTCGACTCCGGGGCCACCCACCACATGACCTCTGTTCGCTCAGCGTTTGTCTCGTTGGGTCCGGCTGGTTCCGTCCGCTTTGTTCATACTGGTTCTGGTCAGCTGCTGCCTGTCCAGGGCGTTGGCGTTGTCCGTTTTGTTAGTCCCAGTGGCGTGCTGTTTCTGCCCGACGTGCTGTATGTGCCTTCTTTGGAGCTCAGCCTGTTGTCCGTGCCCTCCCTTGACAATCAGGGCATGGATTTCTCCGCCAGTCGGGGTGTTGGCACTGTCTGCATTCGTTCCACTGGTCGCATCGTTCTGTGAGGGGTTAAGTGTGATGAACTCTACCGTGTGCCACTCATTGCTCCCGCTCCCCACTCTGTTGGCTCCTCTCTTGCTCACGTTGCACCATCTCTCTCACCCGCTGACATCCAACTCTTGCATCGTCGTCTTGGCCATGTTCACACAGATGCCATCTCCAGCATGCTCTGTCTCCAACCTGCTGTTGGGCTGTCACCCTCCACCTTTCCTTCGCCCTGTCCCTCAGACTGTCTAGACTGCGCCCAAGGGAAAATGCATCGTTCTCCCTTTGCTTCCTCTGACTCCCGGTCCTCCCACCCCCTTGCTCTTGTTCACGCTGATGTCATGGGTCCTCTCTCCCATGACTTTCTTGGGGGTGTTGGGCGTTATGTTTTGTGCCTCACTGATGATTTCTCCCGCTATCACTGGGTCTTCGCTCTTCGCCAGAAGAGTGACGTCCCTGTTGTCATTGAGTCATGGCTCCACCAGGCTATACGATCTTGTCAGCGCTCCCTGCGTGTCTTCCACAGCGACCGCGGCGGTGAGTAACTCGGTCCCACCGCCCGGTTCCTTGAGTCTCAAGGGGTGTGTTTGGAGACCTCCGCTCCCAACACACCCCAACAAAATGGAGTCTCTGAGCGTTGGAACCGGACTCTTGCCGACGGCGTCCGTACCCTTCTGTCTGAGTCCGGTCTTCCTCCTCTATTCGCCTTTGAGGCCATGAGTTACATGACTTGGGTTTGGAATCGCGTCCCGCACGGGCCCCTTCCCCGCTCGATTACGCCTTTTGAGCGTTGGTCCGGGACCCGTGTTGACCTGCGACTCGCTCACGTCTGGGGTAGCGTTGCGTCCGTCTGGCTCCTTGAGGACCTTCGTGACGGCAAACTCTCCCCTCGTGGGCGCCTCTGCCCTTTCTTGGGCGTGTCTGCCTAGTCCAAAGCGTGGCGCTTCTGGGACCAGGAGCGCCAGCGCGTCATTGAGTCCCGCGATGCCCTTTTCTTGAGTCTGTCTTTCTCCGTGACCTCAGTCGTCACTCTACGGCCGCCTCCTTGCTGCCGCTCTCTTGGTTGCGGGGGGAAGTCGGGCCTGCGGCTCCCGCTGTCCCTGCAGTCCCTGCTGCTGTCCCTCCCTCGCAGCCTCCACCATCGGAGCGGCCTTCGTCGTCTGGCACTGTGACTCCTTCCCTTTCTCCATCCGTGTCGTCCAGCTCGCTCGGAGGTCCTGCATCTCCTGTGTTTTCCTCCCCAGTTCTGTCTGAGTCCATTTCTCCTACACACTCCTCAGCGACTCCGTCCAGTCCGCTTACCCCTACTCCGCCGTCGTCTGGTGACCCTCCTGCTCCTGCTCCCATCGAGCCCTTTGTTCGTGGCGGGCGTCTCCGCGCGTTCCCCTCTCGTTCCTCCAGTGTCGCCGCTCCATCCGTCCGTCCTGTCCAGTCCCACCCAGAGCAGCCTGTAAAGCTACCGACTGGCATGGACGCCTTGGGCCTGGCCACAGCAGTGGTCCATCCCAGCTCTGCCCTTGGGCAGACGCTGCTCAGGTCTGAGCACGGGCGCGCTCTCGAAGCCGTCATCCGCAGCAGTGTCGCTGAGTGTCACACGACAGTTGCTGCAGCACCCTTGTCCGACCCGACTACTGTTCGTCAGGCACGCACTGCGCCCGACTCCCACCAATGGGAGGCTGCTATGCGGGATGAGCTTTGAGCTCTTGGTGACCACGCCGTATATGAGCTGGTCGATCTCCCGCCCAGTCGCAAAGCCATCGATGCACGATGGGTCTTTAGGCGCAAGTACAAGCCCAATGGCGAACTTGACAAGTATAAGGCACGTCTCACCGCCAAGGGGTTCTCACAAGTCCATGGCGTTGACTTTGACGAGACGTTTGCCCCTATCGGACGCTACACCACTGCTCGCGCCCTTCTGAGTCTTGTCGCCCACCATGACTGGGAGCTCGAGCAGATGGATGTCAATAACGCCTTTCTGCATGGTCAGTTGGATGAGGAGATTTGCATGGTGCAACCTCCAAGGTTCTCTGACGGCACTGACAGGGTGTGGAGACTGCGCAAGGCTCTCTATGGCCTGAAGCAGTCACCACGGTGTTGGAACCAGGAGATCACCTCTACCCTGGAAAAGGGTGGATACCGTCGTAGCACAGTGGATCCTTCTCTCTTTGTCGCTCCCAACTCTGCACCGTTTGTTGCAGTCCTCATCTATGTGGACGGCCTCCTCATTGCATCACCAAGTCGGGAGGCAGTGTCGACTGTGAAGTCCCTGCTACAGTCCACATACAAGATGAAAGACTTGGGCCCAGCTCGAGTGTTTCTCGGCATGGAGCTTGAGCGTGATCGTACTCACCGTGTTCTTCATGTCCAACAGGCTGCATATGTCAGAAGCCTGGGGGAGCGCTTTGCCTCGCTCCTTGAGTCTGTGCCCGCAGCATCCACGCCGATGACGCCCGCCGGGCAGAGGTTGTTGAAAACACTGGATGTGTCCAGGCTGGGGGAGCCAGTGGATGTGACCGACTACCTGCGCGTCATAGGGTCCTTGATGTACCTGGCCACTACCACACGGGCAGACGTCGCTTTCGCTGTGAACTTCCTTGCACAGTTCTCACAGTGCCCACAGGTGCAGCACATGGAGGCCGTGTTGCGTGTTGTTCGATATGCGCTTTCCACTGCACGAGTCGGTCTCTGTTACCGGGCACAGCCGTCCGTCGTTGTTGATGGCTACACTGACAGTGACTGGGCGCATGACACGAATGCACGCAGCCGCACCGGCTATGTCTTTCTCGTCGGCGGCACAGCTGTCTTCTGGAAGAGTGTTAAACAGGGTTGCGTCGCACGCAGCTCCAGTGAGGCAGAATATGTCGCCCTTGGTGCAGACACTTGTGAAAGCGTTTGGTTGTGTCGGTTGTTTCAGTACTTGCGTGTACCCATTCCCTGCGTCACCTTGCGCTGTGACAATCAAAGCACAAAAGCTATTGCTGAGCACGACGGCATGCATCACACTCGCACCAAGCACATCAATATAGAGCACCATTTTGTACGTGAGCGTGTGGCTGCAGGTGATGTCAAGATTGTGTGGGTTGACACGCGACAGCAACGAGCTGACTTTCTCACGAAGGCACTCAGCAGCAATGTCTTCAAGGCAGCAGTGCACGCTGTTGGGCTACTGTGTCCTCGTAATGCTCCTGGTTGAGTTGTCATGCCAGTGCTCGTGTACAGTCTTGTGTTGTGTCACGTCTTGTGACGTTCGCGCTGTGCCTGTGCGTGTCGTTCTTGTGCGTCGGCTGTGGGTCATGGGGGAAAGTAAGCAAGGTTGTATTGCTCGTAGCACTGGTGAGGCTGAGTACTTGGCACTCGGTACTAGGGTCGTAGAGAGCGTGTGGCTGGTGAATCTGTTATGTGAGTTGCATCAGTCCCTACCCCCTATTGTGCTACGCTACAAAAACCAGAGCGCGATCGCCATCACCAAAAACACGTGTGTTTCATGCTCACACGAAGGATGTGCAGCGTGCCGACTTCCTGACGAAGGCCATCAGCCGTACGAGTTTTCTTGCAGGTGCACGTTCTATGGGACTTCGCACCGCACTCGCTGCTAACTGACCTCCTCATGCCAGCTGTTGCTTGTGCATGTCAATGCCTGAATCCTCATGGATTTGTTCGTCGTCCAGTCATTGGGGGGTGATGTTGTATACAGCTTACGATGACCCCCCAGCTCATGTCCATGCTCGTACAGATCCCTGACGAGACAGCCACCTCAGACCAATGGAGGAGCTGACGTGGCCTTGAGAGTGCCCGAGATTCCACCACTATCCACCAGTGACACTCATGAGGAGCTGGGTCTCATGCTCGACCGTTCCAGGCTTTTTGGCAATGAGGTCGACTGGCCGGATGCATGTTTTCCATTTACCAGACACCTGGTGGTGACTAAACCATGCTGTGTGGGAATCCGTTGCTTAGGGTTTTGCACCCAACTTCGTGGTTCTTACGGTTCTTGGTTCAAATGTCTGAGAAGGGAAATATAGCCGAAAATGTGGTTTTCAACCGGTTTGTCCGCAATAGGGAAATGCGGCCCATCGGCCCACCGCCGCCAGCACTTCTGACATCACCGGCAAAATTTGTCACTCTCTCTGCATTATTCTTAACCAAAGCCTTGGTTCACATGACGTGTTTCAATCCTACTCTCATTGCTCTTTGCATGGCGTGTGAGTGAGCTAGCCAGATCTTTGCTATCCGGCTAGTGAACAGTTGAGCTAGGAGGAATCCAGGAATCTTCGCAGGAGGGTTACATTGAACGCCGGGCATGTGTCACGCGGCACGTAGCGGGACTCGGCAGAGTTCCTTCCAACGTAGAGGGAGTTGAATTCCACTGACAACTGTCCTTCTTAGAAATTCGTTCTCGCAGATGCGGCATAGCGCGTCATGGGGGCACGGGAACCTGGCTCCGTGAAAAGCTTTGCCATTTTATGTCCTGTCAATGTCAGATTATACAGCAAATTTGGACGAGAATTGGCTTGCGCCAGTGTTCCGCTTACGCAAGGGCACAGGTGATAGATAGATGGAGACACTCTAAATCGGTTGTCACTTGAATGTGGGACTTCGAGGGATACTACAACACTGTTTTTATTTCAAGACAATGGGCTCTTCAAAAGTATGAAGCACATCCACAACTGATCGATGATGGATGATGCTTCTGCTAGGCTCAAGGGGAAATACTGATTCATACAGCTTGTTGGTTGCTTTCATTGTCTTCTTTCCTATGCCTCACTCTGCACCAACAGCATCCCACCAACTGACAAGTGTCTTTAAGTACACATGAAACACGCTTTCATTAAAATGACCGCCACTCATTGAGAAATTGTGTTATCCCTTGAGAGTCAGTGTTTTATGGCTTATTCTGAAAGCAACTCGCTGCATTGTGTAAGTCAGGACGCGCCTCTCAGCTTCAGTGAGTGGTCGCTCAATCACACGCTCCCTAGTAGCTTCCTGTACACATCAATCAGAGAGACAAAGAGCAGTTCATGAAAAGAAAAAACATGATACCAACTATCAGAAGGAAAACAACATCACACGAGCAGACACATGGGCGAGAAAGCAGACACGCCGACAAGCAAGCAGGGTGGCAAGCGGGGAAGAAGGAAAGCAAAGAAGCAAAAAGGACAAAAACAAAACATTCAATCAACCACCCACCAACCGACCCACCAACCGACCGACCGACCGACCGACCGACCGACCGACCGACCGACCGACCGACCGAGCGACCCACCGACCGACCGACCGACCGACCGACCGACCGAGCGACCCACCGACCGACCGACCGACCGACCGACCGACCGAGCGACCCACCGACCGACCGACCGACCGACCGACCGACCGAGCGACCCACCGACCGACCGACCGACCGACCGACCGACCGAGCGACCCACCGACCGACCGACCGACCGACCGACCGACCGAGCGACCCACCGACCGACCGACCGACCGACCGACCGACCGAGCGACCCACCGACCGACCGACCGACCGACCGACCGACCGAGCGACCCACCGACCGACCGACCGACCGACCGACCGACCGAGCGACCCACCGACCGACCGACCGACCGACCGACCGACCGAGCGACCCACCGACCGACCGACCGACCGACCGACCGACCGAGCGACCCACCGACCGACCGACCGACCGACCGACCGACCGAGCGACCCACCGACCGACCGACCGACCGACCGACCGACCGAGCGACCCACCGACCGACCGACCGACCGACCGACCGACCGAGCGACCCACCGACCGACCGACCGACCGACCGACCGACCGAGCGACCCACCGACCGACCGACCGACCGACCGACCGACCGAGCGACCCACCGACCGACCGACCGACCGACCGACCGACCGAGCGACCCACCGACCGACCGACCGACCGACCGACCGACCGAGCGACCCACCGACCGACCGACCGACCGACCGACCGACCGAGCGACCCACCGACCGACCGACCGACCGACCGACCGACCGAGCGACCCACCGACCGACCGACCGACCGACCGACCGACCGAGCGACCCACCGACCGACCGACCGACCGACCGACCGACCGAGCGACCCACCGACCGACCGACCGACCGACCGACCGACCGAGCGACCCACCGACCGACCGACCGACCGACCGACCGACCGAGCGACCCACCGACCGACCGACCGACCGACCGACCGACCGAGCGACCCACCGACCGACCGACCGACCGACCGACCGACCGAGCGACCCACCGACCGACCGACCGACCGACCGACCGACCGAACAACCGACCGACCGACCGACCGACCGAACGATCAACCAACCAACCGATCGACCGATTGACCGATCGACCGACTGACCGAGCGAGCAAGCGAGCGAGAGAGTGACCGACCGACCGGCCAAACGAACGTACAAACAGACGGACAGACTGACAGACAGACGAGTGAGCAAATGAACGAACGAACGAATGAGCAAACAAATCAACAAAACAAAACAAGCAAACAAACAGGCAAGTGTGCAAGCACGCAGGCAAAAGAGCAAGCAAGCGAGCAATTTGACAAACAGCCAAAAGAAACACCGGCCAGATTCCCGCAGGAACTGGCTGCTGGCCCCGTTGGCGCGAGGGACGTTAGGCGGGCTGCGGGATGAGTTTGCGCTTTCATCACGCCCCTCGCACAGCTATGCTTGACGAACCAGAGGCAGCAGGCCAGCTGTACACCAGGAACGCTGGTTCCGGCGCGCAATGGCTCCTCATAGGTGCAGTGGATGTCCATCGCCGACATCCGCCGCCGGTGCTCGATCATCCGGCCCCACAGCACGCCACAGGGAGGCATTGAGAGAGAAGGTGGAGGGGTCTGTTCTCCCTGAGTCCCGGGAGGGTTGACTCTTGCGGACCATTGTGGAGTGGAGCTGATGTTTGATGGGGCTTCTCAGTTTGGAAAATCAACTCTAATCTGCCGTGGTTGACGGCTTTGTTCCATTCATACCACGTGAGTTTTGCGGGCCGTAGCGGGTACGAGCAGGCCACAAGCTTGCCCCCCCGCCTGCCCGTCTGCCCGCCCGCCTTCACGCCCGTTCACGTTCTCCTCCTCTCCCCAACTTGGATGAGGAGGAGGACAAGGAGGAGGAGGAGGA
>SZWC01006187.1:102490-133727 GCA_023375785.1 Penium margaritaceum
ACGCACGCACGCACGCACGCACGCACGCACGCACGCACACACACACACACACACACACACATGCAAGCACAAACATCACCCAGGGCCATCCTTTGGCCATCATGACTTCCTTCTGTTTTACAACATCTGCCTCTGCTTGGCACACCAACCTGTGTTGCGAGGGACTCGACGTAGACAACACCGGACTCAGTCCTGGCAAAGCGGAGCCCGATGGGGATCTCCAGCGTGACCATGTACTCCTCCAGGTTGAACTTGTACGCGCCTTCCGAGAAACCTCTGGGAAACCCACTGTCCCATGCTAGGTAGTTTCCGCGAGGCAAGCTACGGGCTACCACCATCGACCTGTCGCCTCCGCCGCCTCCCCCCCGAGCTGGCTGTTGCTGCGGCTGCTGCTGCTGATGCTGTTGGTGGTGCTGCTGCTGGTGGTGCTGCCGCTCCTGCCGCCACGGCGGCTGCTGCTGCTGCTGGCGCTGGGGCTGGCCGCCGCCCTGAGTGGGCTCGCCCCCCCGGGGCGCGCCAAAGGCTTGCGTGCGAGTCCCGAGGCGGCTACTGCTGCTGCTGGTCCCCCGGCTGTTGCTGCTCCTGCTGCTGCTGCCGCTGCTGCTGACCCTGATTGGACGAGCAGCTCGGCCCAGCTCGCTCACCTCCGACTGAGCCCGAGACTTCCCTTCCCTTTCCAGACCAGACGCCGCCTGGGGGCTTCCCTTCCCTCTCCCGGTTGCCATGGCTGAGAATCCATCACTAGAGCGCCCTGGCTGAAGAGATCCCCGCGAGGTCGAGCGCACAGGTGGGGGGCTGGTGCGCTCCATCACGTGGGAAATGGCTCCCTGCCAGCCCTCTCGCTTGCGGTGAATGCCAGGTGTGTTTGTGGAGGTCGTGGATTGTCTCGGCGCAGCAGCAGCAGCGGCGGCAGTGGCAGCAGCAGCAGGAACAGACAAGGGTGGTGCTGCCGTAGACGCCATTCCTGGACAGGGCGCCATTAAGGGGGGGCGTGAGGCTAGTGAAAGTGCCATCCGCTGTAGCCGCTTCTGACTGGCGCTGCTGCGGTGTAGAGCCTTGGGTCGGGATCCGAGCAGAGTGTGGATCAGTACAGGGTCGGGATCCGTACAGGGTCGGGATCCGTACAGGGTCGGGATCCGTACAGGGTCGGGATCCGTGCAGGGTCGGGATCCGTGCAGGGTCGGGATCCGTGCAGGGTCGGGATCCGTACAGGGTCGGGATCCGTACAGGGTCGGGATCCGTGCAGGGTCGGGATCCGTACAGGGTCGGGATCCGTGCAGGGTCGGGATCCGTGCAGGGTCGGGATCCGTGCAGGGTCGGGATCTGTGCTCGAGTCGTGTTCTCCTGGTGCTCTCAGTCGGGATGCTTACGTCGGGAGGAACAAAATTGTGCAGCCTAGTGGCACTGAAGCCGAGGCAGTAGGCCAGAGAGAATTTCTCTCCGGCGAAAGTGGACGTCAAGTCACGACTAGACAAATGCTTCGCAGGGCGGTCGCTGACGCTTGGGCTGCGGGTAGCCCACCTGGCCTTCCCCCCAACTGCCTGGGGAAAGCACTTGACCTTCGCCCACGGGCGGCAGAACGAGAGAGCAGGACTTGCCTGAAGCTCTAGTCGTAGAGGCACGTTTCAGAGGGAAAATCTGTTGGACTTGACCAACGTTCATCCACATGAACACGGTGGACGACGTCGACACACATACTCTTCCTGGCCATGTAGTGGCTGGACGGCTGTATTAGTTGCTGGCCAGAGCTAACAATGTTGGCTCCGTGCACAGCATGTTCGCCGCTGCTTGGGGTCCTGAGATCTCTTCAGGCAGTCTCGCAGAAACCTGGAGAGCCAATGAATCCTCCCACGATTGAAGGCCCACCCGTCTGGCTGCTAGTCGCGACGCCTTCCACTGGCTGGATCTTTTTTTTCTACACTCCGTCGAGGCAACCCAAATATGATCGAACAACATTGGGGCCAGACATCCTGCATCGAACACCTCCCTCTAAAACGGATTTGCGATGTATCATGCACTTACTATCGATTATTCCGATACTTACACGAAACATTCAATTTACTAGCCATGCGGAAGATCATACAAAGACAAAGAAAGGTTCGTCTGGGATGCGTTCGCGTTGTGCTAGTCGACTGCTGACACTCCGGTCGCAATGCTTGGAAGTGTGTCCACACTACCGTCATAACTCCCAAAAGGATGATGCTTGCTCAACAATACGGAGGTCTTGTACTCTGTCTTGGATGCGAATTCAGCGGAGTGAGACAACGCAGGCCCCCTCTGGCACGATCGCTATCAAATTGGGCGGTTATCCCACGTGAAGGATTCGTAGATGCTGTCGATTTAAGAAAGCCGATCTAGAGAATTAAACAGGCAATGCAGCGTCTGCACAACACACCGTCAGGAAGACTCGGTCGGAATCCCTGCTATGTTCATGCCGTATGGAACTGTCGATCTACAAATCCGTTGAACCATGAAATCACCTTTCAATAGTAAAGAAACAAAATAACGGAACGGCTCCCATACAGGGTAAGTCTCAACAGCCCCGTCTCCTATCCTGAACTCAGTAGTGATGACATGGAGACGGCCACATGTGACTCATGCGTAGTTCCGCAGCATTTTTTTTTGTAGTGAGCGGCATCGAACCTCTTCCACAACAAACATTTATTGTTTTAGGCGCTACCCAGAAAAAATGTACCTACGCGCTAATAAGGCGAGCGGCAGCGCCAGAACCGGAAGCCCACGACAACTTGACAAAAAAATTGTGAAGCGCTGATGTCCCACCCACAGTGAGCCCGGATCCCTCGGCCAGCGGAACAGTAAGTCAACAGCGACGCGAGTTCGCGAGGCGGTTGACACATTACAGGGCCTCGCGGAGGGTCGCCATGCGACTCTCCGCGACGCCCNAGAAAAAATGTACCTACGCGCTAATAAGGCGAGCGGCAGCGCCAGAACCGGAAGCCCACGACAACTTGACAAAAAAATTGTGAAGCGCTGATGTCCCACCGGGAGTTGAGCCCGGATCCCTCGGCCAGCGGAACAGTAAGTCCTCGCGGACAAACTGTTCCGCGACGCGAGTTCGCGAGGCGGTTGACACATTACAGGGCCTCGCGGAGGGTCGCCATGCGACTCTCCGCGACGCCCTCTGCTCGATAAATGTATCGATACAATTCTGGTTTCGCTACCGATCCTGCCATTTTGTATCGACAAACTGTCGTGGAGGAGGTCGGCGGGACACCCTCCACGACAATATACATCCTTGAAACACGCACGATACAAATGTAGTCTGCCGAACCAGAAATCTGTCAGTCCCTTACCTGCCACGTCATTGGCGCTCACTACAAGATACAAAAAAAATGTTGCGGAACAACGCATCAGAATGCGCTCCGATGACACACCCTATGGGGACTTTTTAATGGCCCCTCTACCAAACGAACTCAACTCACCGCAGCAGGTCGCGGTAAGTTGAGACGTAGGGCCGATCAACTCGTTCGTCTCCAACAGCTTCGAGCGTGCTCGCTCTACTTTTCATTACCTCGTGGCGGCCATTTTTGGGTTACATGGTAACCCATTGTTTTCATTCATAATCCTGACACTCTACGGACTTCATGAATGCAATGAAGAGTCGCAATCCACTTAAAGATCAGGCTACGGACGAGTCAAATCGAGCCATCGATGCATTCCTCCTGCAAAACCATGGCAACGGAGAACAATCGGTCGCATACACGTCAAGAAAACTAAGAGGACCGGCACTCAACTACGTTGTACACAAAAGGAGATGTCGGCGGTCGTACATGTGTTTAAAACGTGGCGCTGTTATTTGGAGTACCGCCAATGCATCGTGCGCATCAACTACCATGCGCTTAAACATTTCAAGACATGGTCGAACCTCAATCGACGTCAAGCCCGATCGATGAAGTTCCTTGAATCCGGGTTCAACTACAATATTTAGTACCAACCAGTCAAATCCAACCCGGTGGACACGCTCAGCCGCCGACCACATCTGATGGCTGAGGTAGCAACGCTACAGCTGCAATGAGACCAACATCTTGAGCAGTTGTTCACTCAATACTACGACCAGCATGGCGGATACGACAAGGCAAAGTTATGGTACGTCGCACCCTATTGACAACGACGATGTACTCGCCAGGTGGTCATTCCCCCATACAATGAACTCCGCCGTATAGTTCTCGAAGAGTGCCACAACACTAGTCCAGGTGGACATTTCACTAAAGACAAGACGCTAAAGAAGCTTGTGAAACACTACTGGTGGAAGAAGATGCAATCCGACGTGGCCAACTTTTGAAAATCTTGCGACATTTGTCAGCGACAAAAAATCCTTTACACACGGCCACACAAACTTTTGCAACCGCTCCCCATTCTGGTGGAACCATGGAATGACATCTCAATGGACTTCTTCACGAGACTTTAAGTCACACCCTGAGGATATGACGCAATCCTCATGGTTGTCGACAGGTTTCTTAAAATGTCTCGCTTTATACTGACTATGGCCACCATCACTATAGAAGAAACAGTGCAACTAGTTTTAAATAACATCGTGTGGCTACATGACGTGTCGAGAACCATCACGAGTGACAGAGACGGTCGATTCACTAGTCGTTACTAGCACAAACTGATGACTTGCTTCGAAAGTCGGATCGAGCTATCAAATCGACAGCCAAACCGAGTAGACCAACCAAACGCTCGAACAACTCCAACCATTATGCAAACCTCGTGGGACAGAATGGGCACAAAAACTTCCGACCGCCAAAATTGCATATAATTCGGCGATCTCCGCCTCAACGGATAAACCTTTGTCCAAAGTGGTGTATGGAAAAGTTCCCACCATACCAGCCAGACTCCACAACCAAAGCAACATCCTCGTGGTTAACGTTTAACGCCGGAGCATCGTGGCTAAAACGGGGAAAATGTCACGTACCAGACGTACACGAGTTCCTAATCTCCCCGAGTGGGCATTTATGTCATTAAAAAAAATCCCACCGCACGTCGAGACCTTGATTTTCACTCGGACGGTCGAGGACAATTCGGCCATCTGCCCTCGCCCTCTCGCAAACCTTCTCACACATTCTGACAACTCCAACCACTTTCGATAATCATCTGCAGAAGTATCAGGACCTTTGAGTTGACTTCTCAACGCATCGATACATATCTCGATTTACAAAGATGCATCTCGCATCTTCACCATCGATCCTCGAAGGCCCTGCAATTCTCAGTGGAGCTTTTTGAATCCACCCACTCCGGAAGCCACTCCACACGCGTCATTTGACGATCAACCCAACGACCGTGACTACACCTCATTTGTAACTTGACAATCGGATGTACATGTTTGATCATTTCGATACTTGCCATTGAAGTACACTTTCCGCTAATTATAAATTGCTAAAATGTCCCAAATTCTTACTTGCGTTATGCCTTGCAACTTTTACCTGTTCAGCATCTACGCTTGTTCGACATAACAGTATCAGTGGCGGATCGGCAAGAAACCTTTTTTCCGAAAGTAGGCAACAGAGGGCAGTTGCTATGAGTTGCTATGCCTACGGGGCCTTTTCAACTTTCGAGCAACTTGTCAGTTGTACAACGTACTTCGACATCCATCGTGGGGTGTGACTACACAACATGGGTAAACGATGACAATAATGCATAGAATAAGATAGTCTCAAATTATGTGACAGTCCTGCCGAAACAAGTTTTGAGGGGATCCATTGTGTAATGACATGCCCAACCACGAGCTCTGATTTGCCATCTTATTCATAAAGGGAACACAGAACACAGCTCAAATCTACTACGGGACATAGTGAGAGCGCCTAACAACTTGTATCCCGTCTCAACGCTCATATCCTTGGAGGGTGAAAACGCCATGAAGCTGAAGCAATTGAGAACACCAACGAGGGGATAATGACCATATATCCCTGATTTTGAAGAAATGGTGAAATGCTCATCATGCCTTGTTTGGCATGCCTTACTTTGTTTCCCCTCTCCCTTAGGAAAAAAACAACCCATCTGTTCATGCCTCGTAACAAAACAATCAAACCGTCCTTTTCCATGGACATCAACCCCCATTCGCCCACCAATTTTTCCATGCTCACCTAGCGACAGATGTCGTTGCTTGAGCATGGCAGAAATAGTCATGCAGGTAATAGATCATTGGCCCTCCAAAGGAGGGCCGCAATAAGGAGGGGAGGGATGGTGAATTCGACGACGACATTGTTGGCTCACGCATGCCGACACTTCAAGCCTCAAATGTTGCCTCATCCCTCATCGCAACCGTTATGCCAAGCGGAATGTGGATCGTTCACAAGGATTAGGTGCGGAGTAGAATACGATTCAAGGAATTGTCACAGTACCACAAGATGTGTTAAGGCAAGCGAAAAATTTCCGCTTTGCACAAATCAGGTGCAATGTAGAAGACGATTCAAGAATTTGGGACAATTTCATAATTCGTGTTTATTACTAAGTGTACTTCCATGACAAGTGTAAAACATATAGAGCACATATATGCAGTAGAAAGAAACACAATCAGGCATACTGTGAAAATGCTGATTACTCACTGTTTTGTCACCCGTGACCCTCAAATACCCCTCCGTTGGAGCAATCAACCCCATCCATCCCTTCGTCAAAACAATAAGCTCCATCCGCCCCAACGTGAAAACAATAATCTTCATCCGCCCCTGTCCCATAACAATAGGCCCCATCAGCCCCTGACCGGCAAAAAAAACCCCAATTGCCCACATTTTTTCACCATGCTCCAACAAGGATGCACGTCTATGCCCGATCATGATGAAATCGGGCATGCGGTGCCTGATCTCAGCCCTCCATTGCGGCCGTCGCGATGGAGGACCGCGATCCAATTGAGAGGTGCGAGGGGGGGGGATGGGACTGGAAAATGCCGGCCAGCACTTCGTCAACAGCCGCCACCCCCCCGCCCCCTTCGCAGCCCACCAGCCCACCTACCGCATGCCGACTGAGGCCCTCGTGAATGAGGACTACGATGGAACAGGTGACAAGAGGGCTGTGGAGAGGGGGTGCTTTGAGCACCGGTGATTCCAGCCGATGCCGGTTGGCCGGAATCCTGGCGCTTCAACAATGGGGAGTTGAAAACTCCCCATTTGTTACTATTTTCATTTTTCGTAACTTTGTACCCATGTTTGACATACAAATCATACACAAACCCACCCTATAATTACACTAGGATTTTTGGGATTTTTTTTTGCACAGGCACCTGCTGGACCCAATATTAGGTATTCGGGCCCAACAGGTTTCCTTGCAACACATAGGGATTCTCAAACCCCCCATGCAACATCTCCATAAACCACTTCCAAAACATCACAAATCCCTCTCTAGGGGAGTTTGAGATTGTTAGGCCAAAAAAGGTGACGTCAGCATGTCGACGCCGCATGCAATGCAACGTTGACATGCTGTCTGTTGAGAAACGAGAGAGGTATGTCGTATATTTTCTACTCCTTAAACCTGCGTATGCATAGAAGGGGTGAATCAGGCTTTTAGTTGCAAGTCAGGGGCAGATCAGGCTTATTTTTGGGGCAGGGTGGGATGAGGCTTATTGTTCCAACTTAGGTGCGGATGGGGCTTCTTGTTCCACATAGGGGCGGATGGGGCTTATTATTCCAAGCGAGGGGGGAATCGGGTTTTTTCCTTCCGAAATGAGGGGTGTATGGTCATTTCGCCCCCAGACACATGTTGGACGTTGGAGTCAAGCGACTCGTGGGACGCCGCATCATGAGTGGTCGCTTCAAGAAATTCCACCGAGAAGTTGGGAGTTTTGATAATGCTGAGGCACAACCGTATAAAGATCTATCGCCAACGAGAATCCATCTGAACAGTAAAGAAATGTTGATACGGGTTGTGATAGTTTTATCGACCATTCAAGATGGTAAAATGTGTTGGAACCCTCTAGAACCGAATGGCAAAGGTTGGTACAGGTTGACAAAATGCCCCGGGCCGATCGACGTAAGAATCCTGAGGTTGACGCATGGTGGGCAAAAAATATTACAATATAAATGCCCACTCGCGGAGTTAAGGGATGCGTGTAAGTTTATGATGTAACAGTTTTATTCCTTTTAGTTGTGACATCTTGGTGCGTTAGCAGTCATAGGCCGGTGACACCTCCAACTGTCGTCCGTCACATGGTCGACGTCTCAAAGGTTGTCGTAGGGCTCTTAGTTGTTGTGCTAGGTGTCATAGCCATGTCACTTGACCAAATGCTTGGTGGGTTCTCCATGATATCGATGTTTGGGGATGACATCCATCTCCCACTCTGTATCCCCGTCCACTTGAAGGGGGAGGAATAACATCCTTGCCGAGGAATCTCTCGCTGGATTCTTGATAGTTCTTGAGCTTCTTCATGTGGAAGACCAGATGTTTTGCCTCGCTGTTGGGAAGATACACTCGAGCGACAACTGGAGCTTGCATTTTCTCGATCTACAACAAGCTCCACCATGTGAGTTTGAGTTTTTCAAAGTCTATTCCATGTAGCTTGATGTTCATCGAGCTTAGTAGGATGCAATTTTCAACGGTGAATACGTCGTCACTACGAATTGCGCTAAAACCGTTAGTAGCGCTCTTAGAAACGACTCTTATTCTACTGCCACCTAATGGTTATTTTACTTAACAGGTTACATTAAATCACCAGCTGGATGTTGTTCCGTTGCTTACTTAATCGGTGCATACGTCTTCATGAGAGTCTGGCGTGTTTCTTCCTCGGTGGTGAAAAAACCCCAGTGGTGGATGTCAATAATGCAAATATTGCTTTGGCTTTCTCGTCGTGCCGATGTAGTGGGAAGTTTTGTGTAAACGAATTCAAACAGAAATTTCCATGTTGTGTTATAAGTTATCGAGTTGTACACAAGTTTGACGGTTGGTGATTCAATTGCCTCGTCAGTGCCATGTGGTTCACATGAAGTTTGGAGAACCTGTTTGAGCATTGAATTGGTCCTCTTGGTCCGCCCGTGATTTAAAGGTGGAACGTTGTTGACTCCAAGATCTGACTATCGTAATGCGTCATCTCTTTACACCAAAAGTAGCCAGTGAAACGACCACCTTGGTTGTTCACGAACGTACATGGCACTCCATGTAGCTGCACGATCTGATTTGGAAACACTCATGTTGTCCCTTGTACGGTGACACTGGTCATCGTCAGGATGAAGTGCAAAATTGTAGAATTTTTGTCCACCACCACGAGGATGGCATCATATCCCTCCAAAGTGACAAGTAATCCTGTCACGGAGGCCACTGTGATATCGACCCATGGCTCCGTTCGAATAATGAGTGGTTGGTCCCATGCGATGAGATTGTTTTCTACATATACGTGTCATACAATTTGCCGAATGCTTCTAAGTTGCTTTGTATTTGGTCCAACTGATAGTACTTTGCCAACTTCTTCAATGTTTTGTCCTCGCCAAAGTGTCCACATGGATCGGTGTCGTGGCATGTTTCCAATGTCATTAGTCGTAGCTCCTCAACTGGTGGTACGACAACATGGCGAGTGAGCCGCCGTCACCAGTAGAGTTCGTTGAACCAGAAGTTGGTTTTCCCATAAGCGTCAAACGCCTCCTATCACTTTGTAAAATGTTCCGCGAGGTACATGTCCTGACCGACAAGGAGCATGTTAAGTTCGGCCATCGAGTATAGTTGATGAATTACAGCATCCGTTAGATTTGTCTTTCCAGATTGGTGCTCGATGTGATTATCGAAGTTAGACTCAAGGAACTCCATCCATAGAGTTTGTTGGAAGATCAATTTTGGCGGAGTCTTCAGACATTTGAGTGTGTGGTGGCCGGTGTGGAAGGCGCATCGTGTGCATTCTAGATACCACCACGACGTTCTCAACACGTGCATACCGCAAACATCTCATTCTTGTGTACCGCATGGTTAAATCTCTGGTCCTCATAGTTTTTGCAACAGATACGCAATGATTGTTCTCCACCATAGTTGTCTTGGAGGAGGAAGGTTTGATTCCTCGATTAGACACGAAGATGGCCATGACATTGACTATCGTCGGATGCACCTCTTGCAGGGCTGGTGAGAAGGTTAGAGCATTTCTCAAAGTGTTGAATACTTCTGTTTTGTTGTCGTCGCAACTCCACTCAATAGTTTTCCGAGTGAGATCAGAGAGATGCAGTGACAGTTGAGTGTAGCCCTATAAAAATCCATTATAGTAGCTATAAAATACAAGAAATACATGTATGTCCTTAACGCTGGTGAGTGTCGACAGATAAGCGATCGCAATGTCCGTAGTGCTCCTTGTGGATGCGGCTTCACACCAGGATGTCATCGAGATGTAAGATGACAAAGTCATTGAGGTACTGTTGTAAGATGTTTATCATCACTACCATGAATGTTGTAGGGACATTTGTGAGTCCAAATGGCATGACTATGAACTCAAAGTACTTCTGTTTGGTACAGAACGTTCTCTTCTCAGTGACCTGATCAGTTGCGCGGATCTGGTGATAGCCACTTTGTCAATCAGTTTTGTTGAAAGTTCTTACCCAATGGAGTTGGTCAAAATGGTCATCTTCTCAAGGAAGGAGAAAATAGTTGTTGATAGTGATGACATTCAACATTGGGTAATCCACACACATGTGCATCTTACTCCTTTTCTTTTTCACAAAAAGTACCAAGTGTCACGTAAGATGAGATGGATGGCCTCACGAACCCCTCACCAAGCATCTAATCCAAGTGCCTTTTGAGTTCGTTCAGCTCATGGTCGCTCATCCAATAGTTCTCTTTGATCTTCCATCTACTTCTCGACTTCAGTTATATTAAGTGATCAAAGCTGCATTGCGAAGGTAATTCTCGAGGTGTTTCATCCACAAAAAACTCTTCAAACTCCTTGATGAGAGATGCAAACTTGTAGCGGGAGGGCCAGCTCAGCCCTCCCTCCTGTCAGTTGCAAGGGGTGGCTGAACACCACCCCTCGCCACTGCCAGGGCTGGAAAGTAGCCAGTATTGTGCTGGCCGCCGGCCAGCTGGCTGCCAGCCAGCTGGACGGACGGCGGCCGGTCGGGTGACCAGCCGACCATCGGCCGGCCACCTGCTGGCCGCTGATTGTGCTGGTCGCTCGATCGGCGGCCAGGAGGCTACGATGCCTCAAGGATTGAGGCCTGTAGCCTCAAGGCCTCACCTGCATCCTCTCCTCCCCGTCTCCTCAAGTGAGCGAGGCGAGGGATAGAGAGTGAGAGAGTGAGGCGCAAGATAGAAAAAAAGCATCGACACAACATCGCCGGGCGTGCCTCGCATGTGACGATTTCATGCCGTCACATCAAAAGCAAAACTCGAGTGCGTTTAGTACGAACTTAGGTTTTCGTTTACAAAAGACTCATGCAAGCGCATGAGATCAAAGTAACACCCCCCTCATGTGGGACCCAGAACGAGGGGCTGAGGTAAAAATGGACATGGGCCTCCAGAGACTCGAAATATTCGAGTCTCCATGCACAGGTCGATGACGATTGTCCACAAGAGTGACACAGGGAAAAATTGCTCCAACGAGCCTTGGATGCCGTTTTGCGAACTCCGACGACGACTTCACTACAAAAGTTGGAGACATGCTCGTTACAAGGGTTTTCAGAGTAGGAAGACCCTTGTGCCCAAGTGTACAATGGTTCCAACGGCTACAGGATATAGAAAATGCCACAAGCACCTACAACAACAACAAGAATTCCATAGTGGAGTGCGGTGTCTACACTTACCCATTTTAAGCACTGTAAACTCTGTTAGAAAGCTCTTGAGGAGCTCTCCTTCAACGACCTCCTCCTTCTAAGCTTCGTCTCACCTCTAGGGAGCTAGTCAAATTTTTCGTGGATGAGGGGGGGAGTGCCCACCCCCAAATCCATCATATTCCCCCTCTACTCAAGACTCCCTCCTCTGTGCTTCAAGAAAAAACCAGATTTTTTTTTTACCCTAAGATCAGAGACTCTCACAGTCTGAGAGGATAAGAAAAGGGAGGAAAGAAATGCTTGTGGAATTTTTGGAGGCCTCCCCGTTGTTGTGGGGCACAAGAGAGCCATCTCCAATGGGCGCAAACAACGCGCCAAGAGGACATAAGAGGAGGCCGAGTGAGACCAGAAGAAAATAAATAAGACAAGAGGAGTAAGGGGGAGCTTGCAAGGATGAGAACTCTAAGGTAGAGTTGACCCTCCTCCCCTCATCCCCTCCTCCTCACCATATGAGCGATGCTCAAGCTGGTGTAGTCTCTTTGTTCTTTGGTCTTCGTTTTGTTTTCCTAGGATTTCTAGCTTACCTAGTGCCGTGAGTCACAGCTTAGGGTTTTTCCTATAATCCATGAGATTGTGATGACCATTGCAGCGTAGAAAAATAGTACCTTTTTAGCAGTGATTATGCCAAGTGTGGCGGCCTAGAAAGATAGAAATAGATTTTATAATTGCCTCACTGATCGTGTGAACAAGGTGAATTGGGAAGGCGCCACCTCCTCGGGGTCGTGGAATGACCCTCACAACGGTTTGCACGTGCTAGTTGCATGGACAAAAGAATGGCAAGTGCTGGTTCGTCAAAGACCAACAAAGGCAAGGTAGTCACGGCCTCACTACACGCCCTCGGTGGAATCCAAGACTTGGGAGATTTTGCCGCTGTGAGCATGGTTACCAAACCAAAGGCAACCGTACCGCCGAAGGCATTTCTTGCTCAACTCAGCGACACCGAGAAGCATGCAGAAGCCAAAAAAATGCTCGAGGAGCACGTCGACGTGCACATGGGCAAGCCTCACGAGACAGCAGACATGCTCAAAGAGGACCACCCGAGCGTGGACCCCGATAAAGAGCACAACGTCCACGATGGTGATGGTGACGAGGATTGTGATTATTGCCATCATCGTACGTCGAACTCCAGCCGATCACTCAAGAGGGGCAAGATGCTTGCTGGATTGCCTCAAACCGATGACAATATCAAGGCTGTCGACAGTAGCAAAGACACCAAAAGCAGCAAGAGGAAAATGGGAAGTTATTGTAAGCACGAGCCAGATGACGTTGCCGCCAAGGCAATTAGTGACGACCGCTAGAGGCTTACTAAGTTGGCTACCGAGGTGACGGGTCAACTAAAGATCATCACTGACGGTGGAAGTGCGACACTACCCGGAGGAGTGGGGGTGGGCACACCTTCTTCTGATGTGGCTACGATGGGACAGACCAACGTCCACGCAAGTGTCGTCACTAGCAAAATCCTCCTCTAGAAGGTGGGACTCCTCTTAGATGTGTACGCAAACTGTACCATCCTGTAGTGGATAAATGTATATGAAAATCACAAGGCCCTTGAGGCTATCGTCGACGCTCTGACGAAATCAAAGTTGAAGTTCGTGTTCACCAACCTGCTGGCCCACATCGGGCACAACATCATGCACCTCGACCGCAATCTTCAGCTGCAGCGTGTAGCTGCTCATGTCAATACGACGACCTCAGCAAGTAGTTGTAGATCGTGACCCTGGTGTGGATGCAACAGCAATCACAACGGGCCATAGGTGCTGATACCACCGCCAGTGGCAACGAGGACTTGTGTAACTCAACAACTTTGGGACTGATCATAACACGCATCCTTCCCACACATCGTGGATATCTTTCAGAAGGACGTAAAGTTGACCGATTGGCTGAATTACATGGAGCACATTAGTGGGACAACCTCACCACGATGCGACTTGAGGACAAGCTCTTCAAGTACGTGGTCAAGGAGTGGGACGGGTACCAACCACACTTTGAGTTGCAGCCCATGCCGTGGGAGGCCTTCTACGCTATCATCCATAAGAAGTGCATTCAACGTGAGAAGACACAGTGCCTTCCAGAAGATCAAAGACTTTAGGTAGGTCGTTAGTTCGCTTAATGCCTACTTGAGCGAGTTCACCGCACTCGTAGAGGAAGCCGAAAGCTTCACTAAGGGCGAAGGGACCCAGACCTTCTTGTAACCAGGGTGCTTGTTGCTAGAATTATTGTGTGATGGTCTGGCCAGCGAGAAGCTGAAGGATAAGACCACCACGATGGCAACCGGCCAAGGTTGGACAAGTAGGGGGGTGTTGCACGACTTCATGATGTAAGTGTATTCGGCAAACATGAAACACTACTCTAATGTACGACCAATTGCACGTGCATAATAAGGCCGTGACATGCGTATAGACGCTTTAGGGGCTGGTGGGTCAGCCAGATAGTGGGACGAGGCTAAGGACAAGCAACTCGCAAACCCACCAGTGAAGAAGGCTGACGGGCATAAGGTCTCAAACAAAAAGTGCAGTCACGACAATGACGAGCTACATGAATCACGTGAGCATCGCAACACAGCCTTTAGTAATGTACTCTACCACAACTGCATGCAGCCTAGCCACCTTAGGGTCCAATGCCTTGACGTTGCTGGTGGTGGAGAAGTGGGCGCGGCGTTGGCCGCAGCTGCGGCACCTTGTGGGAATGGTGTAGTAGGAGGTTGAGGACAGGACCATGAACAGGGCCGTGGTCGTGGCAATGGGCCAGGCCATGGTTATGGAAATGACCGTGGGATGGGTGTTTCCCACCCCTGAGTGATGTTCGTGGGGACCACACAAGGACAAAATTGGATCACGGAAGTGGGTTCATATTTTTGGATATGGATCTTAAAAAATTCGAGGTTTTGACATGTCAAACCTTCTCTGTTGTTTTCTCCCCTCTTGTTGAACCTTATCCTACACTTGCTGACCAGTATTGCCCATTAAACCTTGCATCTCTAGACGGGATACATGGTGAAACATGCTTAGTGGTGACAACACCGACCACTGTGTAAGAGCTGTGTGGCAATGTGATACAAGCAAACAACCTCAAAACGGTGAGTTCTGTCATGTTCACAGTACCGTTGGTGAATATTTTGATCCAATTTAACTTAAAGACTGGAAGGTGCTAACCAAATTCACACGTGCCTACAAGACGTGGAATCAAGTGGATGAATCATGGAAATTTTGGCGCTTGCCGTATAGATTCCGTGTTTACCAAAAACTCAACCTTTTGTCGTCGAGCCTGTTCACTAAGAAGGGTTGAGATAACACAAAGATGCAGTTCAAAGGACACATAGCTAGTACTCCACTTAACATATTGGCTGACACTGGAGGGAATGACTCCTTTTTCAACCTTGACTTTACCCGATAGGTGGGCCTAAATTACGAGCCATCAATTGGCGTAGATGTCATTGGTGCCAACCGTATAGTACCCGTGATTGGGTACCATACGGGCTACTCAATTGCGCTGCAACCTGAGGCAACCCCTTCGTTCAAATCCATGTATCGCCTTAGTCAAGCATTAAGGCGATAGACCAAATAAAAAACCAAAGAGGTCCTTGTAGAAGGGTGGATCGATCCAAGTAGTTCACCGTACGGTGCGCCAATCCTTTTCATGAATAAAGAGGATGGTGGTTTGTGCATGCGTATGGACTTTTGGGCGCTAACAAGCTGACGATGAAAAACCGATTCTCCTTGCCATGGATTGAGGACCTGTTTGACTATCTCCAAGGGGTAAAAGTCTTCTCATTCTTGAATCTGTTTGAAAGGTACCATCAATCCACATCACGAAAGATGATGTATCCAAAAGTGTGTTTTGAACACACATGGGAAACTATCAATTTTGTTTTTTATGCTTCATGCTAACAAACACCCCGGCAACTTCCCAAGGAGACATAAACTGAATGTTCACCAAGCAACTCGGCCACTTTTTTTGGTTTGCCTGGACAAAAGCTTGGTTTTCTTCAATTAATAGAAGAGCACAGTGAACGTCTGCGCTAAGTCCTCGCGGTCCTTTGGGAACAGAAAGTTTATGCAAAAATGAGCAAGTGCAAGTTGGACAAGATGAGATTGAATACCTTGGACACATTGTTGGCAAGGACGACATCCTTGTCGACCCACAAAAGGTCGAAGTTGTGATGGATTAGTCAAACCCATAATAATTTTCGTAGAATGGGTCTTTCCTCGACCTCGCAAACTACTTCCGATAGTCTATGCAAAGGTATTTGACCCTAGTAGCGCCACTAATCAAGCTCATACAAAAATACATGCATTGGAATTGGATGTCTTACTACAAGAATCCCTTTCTCAAAGTCAAAGAGGTTCTATCCAAAATGCCCAATTTTAGCTCTTCCAAACCCATTACAACCGTGGGAGGTATAATGTGATGTGTTGGTGGTAGGACTTAGAGCAGTCCTTATGCAGAACGGTCATCCAGATGTGTATGAGAGCGAAAACCTCATCCCCACAGAGATGCGGTACGCAAATGGGGATGAAGAGCTCCTTACGGTGGTATACGCTTTCCAGATGTGGCTTTGCTACCTTGACGGAGATAGGGGGGGTATGACGGTTGTTACCGACAACAACCTATTGGTGTTTTTCAAAACACAACCGAACCTGTCAAGACAACAGGCGCATTCAAGCAAATACTTGATCCGATTATCGTTCATATGGGAATATCATCTAGGACGCATCAACATGGTTGATCCACTAAGCCGGAAGCCTTTGGAAATTAAAGCAACCACTGAGGTTGGTACGTGTTTTATGGTCATTGCGAGAGCAAGAATGCAAACACCAGATCTATCTGCACCCCTCCGGCAAACACCTTAGGAGACTATCCACTACAACGGTTATGTAAATAGGATCGGGATGGAAGACTATGTAAATTATTTTTGTTAAGACTATCAGAATATGGATAAGTACGTGTTGCTGGAGGCCGCATGAATCTTTTAGGACAGAGATCAAGTTGTTGTGCCGGACTTGGGAGACCTTTGAGCAAAGATTATCTCCCAGTTCCATGACCCGCCGGTCGCAGATCACGTGGGACTTTGAAAGTCCGGGCAGGCACTCTCCGACCACTAGTGGTGGCAAGGATGGAGTGTTGATGCCCATACGTATTGCATGACATGTGCCCATGTGTTTGAAATAAGTGTAGCATAAAAAAACATACCGGACGCCTTCAACAACTTCCTATTCCTAGGACTCCATGGAAGAGCGTCGGCATGGACTTTATCACTGGTCTTCCGGACACGGTTTGTGACCACGATGTAATGCTAGTGATTGTGGATCTTCATACAAAGATGACACACTTAATTCCTACAACCACTGATGAGAATGCAAATGAGACTACTCGTCACTTCTTCGAGGGTTTTGTGAAGTACCACGGCTTTCCATTGCGCATAGAGATAGAAATCTTGCTGGCAGAATATGTACGATTTGTTTGGTAGTGAGTTGCAAATATTGACAGCGTTTCACCCTCAAACAGATGGAAAAACATACTGCACTGATCTTTGATTTCGTTTTTTTCAAAACTGTAATTTATGTGCTCCTTGATTTCGAACATGGTTTTTACCAAAAGTTTTATTTAGGTTGTCCCTTTAAATTCGTTGAACAAAAAAGTGGAATCTTTGATTTCGACCGTCAGTCTCAAGTGCATGCGAAAACGAGGAGGAATGTCCGGTGGCCAGACCCTCGAGCGAGGGCCTGGCCACCGGATGTGCGCAAAAAAATTATGCACGCGCTGTCTGACATGTCTGACGTGTCAGATAGGCATTTCAGACATGCCAAACAGCGTGTCAGCTACACGCGCGATGCTTTCTTCGGAGTGTGAACCGCACTGACTGAAGAAAATTTGGTTTCATAGCACAATCTTATACGTAATACCCGGACCGTGAACGAAATTTATAGATGTCCCGGCCGAAGTAATTATTTAGGGTGTACTTAAGCAATTCGCTTAAAAAACATTTGTTCAGGAAAATCACGTCAAAAAATATTTATATACGAAATCAAAGATCAGTAGGGTACTACATAAATCACACTCTGAAGCAGATGTTCTACATGTACATGGACCCTGCTATGAATGAGTGGGACAAATTCCTAGCACGGGTAGATTTTGCAAAAAAGAACTTGGTGAACGTGTCCACTCATTTCACACAGTTCGTGTTGAATAATGGTCAGCATCCAATGGTGTCCTCTTCATTGGTGACGAGTGGGAGTACAGTTTTACACGTTCTTTCTAATCAAGCCTGTGCCGAGCACACAGACTCCTCTTTCTGGGAGGCGAAGGGGCACCTTCAAGCAGCTCGGCAACGACCTAAGGCATATACTGACAAAATTCACCGTCTGGTCTCATTTAGAATTGGTGAAAAAGTGCTACTTTACACTAAGAACCTTCGGCTGAAGTCGCCAGGGATGTGAAAACTTCTACCGAAGTAGATTGGGTCGTTTCTCATCGTGGCAGGTATCGGGCTAGTGGCATACTGATTACTGCTTCTGCAAAGTGTGAAGACACATGACGTATTTCATGTGAGCTTGCTGGCTTCGTATAGGGCACACAGAACCATTTAGCCACCGCCAGCAGTCCTTTCCACCAGCGGCCAATATGAAGTCCTTCTCTTACTCCAACACAGAGAGCATACACTCAAGTCCTGTGTTGTTAGGGGATACCTTGTTCATTGGGCCGGTTGTGGACCTGAACATAACTCATGGGAGCCGGAATCTTGGTTGCCCACTGGGGTGGTCAATGAGTACCGGAGCAAGCTGGCAGCTTGCATTGATTGACGCATGGTAGAGGACACCACATAAATGGAGAAAAATAATGGACAACATTCTCGAAGGCCGGAATTCATGGACAACAACCATAGGTGGTTCTGACTGCCCAACATGGTTGTCGTGCGGACCCTCCAGCTTAAAGGGGGGAGGCCGCTAGCCGTGCTGACCTACAAGCTCCAGCTTAGGTCCAAGTGCTGTGCACGTGTTCATGTTTAGCTGGTGATTGAAACTATTTATTTTCTTTCACAATGTTGATGACTCACTATCTCGCAATCTTACTTGTTGGTCATGAACCGGGACGGTTCATAATAAGTGGGGAGGAATGTAGCGGGAGGGCCAGTCTGGCCCTCCCTCCTCCCAGTTGTGAGGGGTGGTTGAACACAATCCCTCACCACTGCGAGGGCTGGCCGGTGGCCAGCACTTCGCTGGCCACCGGCCAGCTGGCTGCCGGCCGGCTGGACGACTGGCAGCCGGTTAGGTGACCGGATGACCATCGGCCGGCCACCTGCTGGCCACCGATAAAACTGGTCGCTCGATTGGCAGGTAGGAGGCTGCGAGGCCTCAAGGGCCGAGGCCCGTGGCCTCAAGCCCTTGTACTCGTCCTCTCTATTTTGCCTCCTCAAGCAAGCGAGATGAGGGATAGAGAGCGAGGGAGTGAGGCGTGATAGAGATAAAAAACACCGGTGCAAAATTATTGTGCGTGTCTCACACGCGACGGATTTTTGCCGTTGTGTCAAAAGAGAAACTCGAGTTTGTTTAGTACAGACTTTGAGTTTTGTTTACAAAATCCTCACACAAACTCATGAGTTTGAAGTTATATTCCCTCATTTAAGACCCATAATGAGGGGGCGAGGAAAAAATGGAAATGAGCCTCCAGAGACTTTAAACATTTGAGTCTCCATACATGGGTCGATAATGATGATTGCCTCCAAGAGTGACACGGAGGGGAAACCTCCTCCAATGAGTGCAGGATGCCATTTTGCAAACTCTAACGACAAATTCGGTACAGGAGCTGGAGGCACGCTGGTTACAAAACTCCTCCTTCACGGTCACGAACTTGTTAGGTGTGAGGGCTGCTGATGTCACTGTTCTTGTGTCAGCTACCACACTCTCGTTTGCTTCTCCTGTTTCCTTGTGGACTAGTGAATCTGGTGCTTGGCATCGTAAATACGGTTTGGATACATTCAGGGAGATTGGTTGCATGCGACATTTTGCTACTGCTACAACCTCTTCTATGTCTTTGCACAAGCACCACTATATTATGTATTGCTTGATTAGAGGCAGGTGTCGTTTCTTGCTATTTATACTGACGTGACTATGCCACCACTCCAGTCTACCTACGGATAGCGTTGTTACACAATATCTTGCCAGATAATGATTTTACAGTCGCTTATGGGATAAGACCTCCAAATCGTCGTGTTGTACAATTGTCCAATGTGCAGTCAGAGTGGTTTGTGAAGTTGATAGAGCTGCAATTGGCCATCGATTGTTTTCCCTTCAAACATCCCCAATGTGGTTTAAAAACAAAGATCTTGAACAATGTCATTTCCTACAATTACATGAGGGGCTCCTCCATCCAATAGTATCGATACCTTTCTACACGTTTTACAACCCCTCAATCGTATTCGTAACAATATCGATGATTTGGCATCCTCACATCCCTCATTGAACTTTGCAATCTCGGGCAGTCTTGTTATCCAGCAAGATGAGTCATTCAAATGGGCAATCAGCCGCCATAGATTCTTCCGATTTGATAAGAGGTTCACCGTCTACTCCTGTCCTTTGGCACTTCTTGGCTCCTCATGTTTTTCTTGTGACTTCTCCAATATTTTGCCTGTAGTGTCCATTTCTAAGAGTCGTGCAAAATGTGTCATGACTTCTCACATGCTCAACATTCTCATTGATCGTACTGATCAACAACATCAATCTCCATCAAAGACAAGGTCTCTATCATTTACGAATTCCCTGTACCAAGATATGGATGGTGGCCTAGGGGTTGCCAGCCATCAAATTGTTGCATGTGATCATTTTAGTTGGCCCTATTGAACGGATCAGCTGTTGCGATCATTTGTAGAGGGTCATCTTAGATGGAAAACATGATGATTTCTTGCTTTCTTTTTTCAATATAGGCCATTGTTATAGTAGAAAGAAAGTTTGTCAGGTGCCAAGATATTACCAACATTGATTTCATGGAAATGCCGCAATTACTTTGCTACCCTCGACTACAGACATAAGTGTCAGTGTTTGTCTTGTGCATCAGACTACCCATGTATTCCGTCAATACGTGCAAGTATGGTGCACACAAGTTCCATTGAGCTATCTCATGAATTCTGTAATGTGTGCTATATCTAATCGATCTACTCAAGGGGTAGGTTGCCTATGGTCGACGATGTAAGAGCGATTGCTTCAGCTGTTGATCGAGCTCCGCCGGTCTCCTGTTGCCTGCTGTCATTGGATTGTCATTAGATCAGGCCAATAACTTAAATCCTTGCCATGCAAAGAGAGACTGCAAGGTCAATTTTATCTTTTTCCTTGTTGTCCCTAGAAATGATTAAGTATACCTCCAAACTCATTTGCCACATCCGAACCATCGACCCATTGGAGTTCGACAAATGAAACAATTCAGTGACTCCTAGATAAACTAAAGGCTTGCTCAAGAGTTAAATATTTATCTTGGCGAGTACTGATTCCTGTGCGTACGCATTATAAAGCTCTTCCATTAGCACTTTGAGTTGCTGGAGCAGGTGGGTGTTGAGACTTTGAATCTCAACAGCTTCTGGTATAGGTCATCATTGATGCGAGCCAATTGACCGCTACCTCCTATCGTGCCAAGTTTCATCTCGTCGGGTAACAATTGGTTTTGCCAAATTGGAGGGATCCATCAGCGGGTTGGCCATTGAGGTCATTGATACTACGCTAATTTCCACAAAAGTTTCTGTTGCTGCTCGCTTTGCCTCAAGAGTATTGTTGAATCTGCGATGTTGATCCTGCACTGCCATAGTGTTTGCCAGTTACTTCTACCTTCTCTTAGTGCATTTTGCACTGTCGTCATGGTGGGGTCTGCAAACTTGTGGATAGTGGAGATGGATGAAGTATTGTGCGAGGTTGTCGCCTTGTAGTCAATACCTTGACTAAATCCCGAGTGCACTTAGCTCTGACACAAAGTGTTACACCGAGCGGAACGTACATTGTTCAAAAGGATGAGGTACAAAGAAGAAGATGATTTAAGGAGTTGGGATAGTTAAATATTTACATTTAGCAATAATATTTAAAAGGTCCCACTCGTAAAATTTGGGGACTCGTGTATGTCTAGGACAAACACATCCTTCCCCCTTTGGCCACAATGTCCAGGTGCATTACCAGACATAGGTCAGTGACATCAGTACATGCCGTCGATCAGATGATCAATGTCATGGAGATTGTCATAGGGCTCCCGATTGTTTTGCGTGACGTTGTAGCCGTGCCATTTGATGTAATACTTGGTCACTTGATCTATTCCATGATCTATTCTACCTTTGGATCCACCAATTGTATGGTTGGCATCGAGGTCATAGTTTTTTTCAAAGAGCTGAAAGTTTCTTCCTCCTCCCAAATCCACTCGGTGGTTTACAAGTGAGATTGGAGTGAGCCGCTATCACAATAGCATAGTCCTTCACAAATCAAGATTAGTAGTTGTAGAATTCCATAAATACCTACGTGTTTCAACATAGGTGGACGTTGGCCAATCAACAACCACCTCATTCTTTTTCCTCGGGTCCATGGTTATCTGTTTGCTGATAATGATGTGGACCAAAAACTCGATCGAATGACGACCAACGTCATACTTTTAGAGTTTTACATAGAAATGTTTTTCTCATAAACTCTCAATAAATTTTCAAAACAAAACGGTGGCACGGATGTATATAGGAATTTCATCAAATGTATGACAAGAAATTAATCAATGCGCTGCCAAAAATTGTTGTTCATGACTCCCGTATATATTGCGGGGACGTTCGTGAGTCCAAATGGTAAAACCGTAAACTCAAACGGTATTTTACACCGTACCTGGTGCAAAACACCATCTTCTTAGTTTACCTGTCAGACATGCCAATTTTATGAAAGCTGATGCGTACGTTGAATTTGGTAAGAAAAAATGACTCTTCGAGTTGGTCGTAAAGCTCATGCCTTCACAAAAGGGGACAGTGGTTCTTGATGGTGTTCTTCAATGATCGGTAACCCAGGCATGTCTGCATCTCACCATCCTTATTTTTCACAAAATGTAAAGGTGTTGCGTAGGATGACATGGATTTTTTTATGAACTACTAACTGTGCATCTCATCTAGCTGCTTTTTAAGCTCCGTCAGCTTGTGGTTCGCTCATCTGAAAGGTCCACTTGACCGTTATTCTACTGCTTGGCTTTAGGTCTATCCGATTATTGACGTTGCAATGCAATGGCAACTCTCAAGGTAGTTCAATGGGAAATTTTCCTTTGAACTCTTTGACGATGGATGAAAACTCCTCCGGAAGAGCTGTAAACTTGTCAGGTATCAAGGCCGATGAGACTGATGTTGTCACGTATGCCGACAGAGTTTCCTCTGCTTCCTCTAGTTCCAAGTGGACAAGCCATACTTGTGCCCCGCATCAGAGATATCGTTCGGCCAAGTCTAGCACTATCACCTACATGCAATAATTTTCAACTGCCACAACTTCCTCTCCTACTTCCTCCTCTGTTGCTTCTTGTAACTGCTATTGTGCCGCGAGTCGCTCAATCAGAGATAGGTGTCATTTTTGTTAATGCAGACGTAGGCTCACTGCTTCTCTTTTCTGCTTGTGGATTGTGATGGTAGAGGAAATCTTTCTCGAGGATGATTTTGTGGTCATCCATTGGGCAAGTCCTCCAAAAAGTTAAATCGTGCAGATCTTCAATTTTCAGTCAGAGTGGTCAATGGATGTGCAGACATCCACCAGCAGTTTCCACTTCAAACACCCGTGGTTTGGTATACAAACCTAGATTGCAAACCATGTCATTGGTGACTAATCTGTGAGAAGATCCACCATCTTGTAGTGCATTTATGGTCAATCAACCCATGAAAATACACTTTTTACATACGAGGTACACACTAAAGGAAGATGCAAAGAACCTTCATTTCAACGCCATGATCAGTTCATATGAGTTCCATATCTCTCATCAATCACAATAACATTTGTGTTAGAACAAATGTAGAAATACTTGGAAAACTTTCATGAAGAAATGATGTGTAGAAACCATGGACCAAGGATACTTGTACGTAAATTAAGGATTCTGTTCTACAATTACTACCTCTCCTACGATAAACCACAATAGACCATGTTAAACTCATAATACTCCCATACTATAAGAACCAAAAAAATCACTCATAAATTTAATCTCAGGGTGGAAATGACATATTTTTTAACGAGTCACAACGAGTGATGAGGTTTGTATTTACTTGAGAAACCTAAATTTGTCGTAGAACTTTGTGAATTCCTAGAAAAGAAATGGCAACCATGTCATACTAGAAAAGCCTGTCCAAAAATAAATTACAGGTTTTTTTGCAAGAGACAGTTTGACTGTTGCTTGAGGGACACTCAATCCACCACTCGTGTGACAGCTTGAATGTCACTCGATCGACAGTTAACCTGCCACTTGTACAACATTGTGACTATCGCTTGATCAATAGTCAAGCTTACTTTCACACAAGTGACAGTCCAGTTGTTGTATTGTTTGCCATTGGCACTTGTTTCGGTCCGGAATTCATCCATTAACTCCTTTCAAACTAAAACTCGGAACTAAAAGTACATCCAAGGGATTTTGATACACTCAGACAGTCACATTTACTAGTGTGATGATTGACGATCTGTGCAAATATTTCTTAGTTAGAAAGGCCTACAACAGACACTCTTTTGGTAAGCTGCCGAATGATCACCATTGACTGTGGCAAGATAAGATAAAAATAATTGAACTTCGAGATGTTTCCATTGATATCAAGAATCCTCCCACACACCAAAAAATGACACATTTACTGGAGCCTATTTTAAAATGTGTTTTAGGGAAGGAAATTCGAATATGAATGTAGTAGACCGAAGACCAATCTTTCAAAAGAGATATTTGGTCATGCATTTGTGTACATGTCTACAAGTGCATCTTATACACACTTCCCATGCACTTTTGACATCTTGGGAGGGGATGGGAGGGTGGGAATGAGCGTGTGAATGTCATCTCACTCGATGAACCCTTACATGATAAATTCATGTATGCAATGTCCATCACATACACACAAACGTACACTCACCTCGTTCATTCTCGTCCCAGAGGGGTTAGCGATTATGGAAAACAATGTCGTTTCACGTCATGCATTCCACACACACACACACATATATTTCACTGATTTTTTTTTTAAAATTATAAGTGTGGTGTAGGATGACGTAAATGAATAGATGAATCCCTCAATGAGTGTCTCGTCTATCTGTTTTTTAGCTTGGTGAGCCCGCAATCGGTTTTCAGATATGTATGTTTTTTCTTTGATCTACTTCTGACTTTAGGTTTATGATAATGGACTCTGCGTTGCGCAGGTAGCCCTTGACGTAATTTGTTGGGAAAAACCTCTTCGAACTCCTTGATGAGAGATGCAAACTTCTTTGAAATATTTAAGAAATTCTTAGGTTTTGAGGCCGATGAGGATGATGTTTTCGTGCTAACCAATATGATCTCCTCTCCTTCCCCTGACTCTACATGGTCCAGCCATGCTTGTTCTCTTGGTTGCAAGTAACGCCTGGCCACATCTAGCAATGTCGCCTACATGCATCATCAATGACTTCGACAAATTTCTGTCAGCCAAAACCTCCATCGTGAGACTCCCCCTCCCCCCTTTGCTTTTCTCAACCATTATCTTCCACATGTGATCATGACTATCATTTACAAGGGTTTTGCTTGAATGTGGGATGAGGGACCGGGGGAGGAGAGGGGGGGTGGGGGGAGTACCTTGGACGATGAAAATGCCGACTGTCATTGGCCTACATTATCTCGTAATCACACTCCCTCTCCCCGCACGATCAAGACCCTTGGTTGCGAGAACACAATCTAGACTTGTATGTCCATACATTTTGTGGTTGAACATCGACGCATGTTGCTGTTTGACCATGGAAAAAACAAGTGAGTGGACGGGGTTTATCATTCTGGGGTAGGTACAAATGTGGCTTGTTGTTCCAAGGCAAGGGCAAATGTGGATTTTTGTTCCGTGATAGGGACAGATGGGGCATATGTTTGGAGGTTGTAGTATATGAGGGTCATGCATGAAAAAGGGGTCCAATTTATCGTATACACATAAGATGCAAACTGTGACTCTCATCCGCCCATCAATGGCAAGAAAATGGATAAGCCCAAACCATACGCATGCCAAAAATGGAATATCAATGCCGCCCAGGTTAGCCACTCTTTGAGTTCCGCTAGGGGAGTGTAGTATCTCAACATTGCTTTGCCATTATAGGCCCACTTATAAATGCAGATGCGTCATGCGATGTTGACATGAAAAGGTCCATTTTTTGTTGTTAGACTAGTGCTTGATGCGTCCGTTGGATGTATGAGGAATGTTTTGTGGTGTGTGGGTTATTGTGTATTGAACGGGCCCCTGGCATGTGGACCATTGGGCATCAAGGGTTCAGGGTCAGATATCCTCGATTACCACGGTTTTGACCAAGTGGGCCAAGTTTCTTGTCCAATTCATTACATTGGTATCAAAACAGGAGGATTCCAATCCCTCTATGGACACCGAGACAGGTCCAATCCTAGGTGGGAGGAGTGTATGATGTAATAAAATTTGTCACGTTTGTATGTACAACTTACTATGACCACTCTGTCGTGTCCATTCTCTAGCAGACCTTTGGTTCGAAAAAAATTGGCACTTGAGCACCCTCAGATGGTGGCCCCCTGCACAAGCAGCTGCCACACTGTTGCCACGACGTTGCAGGTGCGTGTCAAGATACTTTGCAATTTTTCTGCACTGTGTAGAGTGGGGAATTTTTCACTTTTCATGGTGGACTTGCTTTTTGTGCCCAATCTACATATTTTGCATTCCTCATCCATTGGTGAATGCCAAATCCATGCATGTGTTCAGTCATTCTGTCCGGCCCAAAAATCTGCATGCAAAGGTTGAGGCGGTTCTGCTTTGTTATGACTATGAGTAGAGTTTTGGCCAAAGCAGTGGGTTTGGGCCAGTTTTAGAACACACGAACACTGTCATGAGCATCACCCACAGTGCGTCACGGTATGTAATTATGATGTGTCCTTGTCAGTTGTCACCTCTCTTACCATGCTGAATTATTGAAGCTTATGACGCTTTGTGCATCTCCATAGACTAACCCTTGTTTTTCCTTGCACGTGCTTGCCTGGTACTATGTCAGCAGACTTGATACTATCGCTACATCAATGATAGTAGGACTAGGAAGCTCCCTATCACTTTCTTAGTGTGGCGCGCTCTAGCCTCTCCACGTTGCTTAAAGGAGTCACTTGCCTGTGGGTGATTGGAGACGAGGACTTGAGGGTCAAAGATCCTCAATCGCCGTGGTTTGAGCTCAATGGGCCAAGCTCACTATTAAGTTTGTTACAAGGCATATTTGGTGTTCTTTTTTAGCAAATAGTTGTATTCCATAATGTCTAGTGCACGTGGATTTATGTTTTGTTTCCTTTTGTCTGTGCGCTGATGTAGCTCCAGTTTGCCACGTGGCTTTAACAGGTCCTGGCTTGTGGGGAAACGGATGGGATGAATTCAGGGTTGGAGACCCTTAAGAATGACGCCGAATGACATAACCGAAGCAAACCCGTCAAGGATGGAACTTCGGCTGCAGAACACGCCGACGCCGAATCGGACCCAAGCGGAGTGGGTCAAACAGTCACCAAGGTAACATCTTCCGGAAGGGAGCCCGATGGGAGGGATTTTCTGCCTGGACCATCTTAAAAACAAAAAAAAAGCCCTTAAGGACATCAATTTTGGATCAGTGGGTCAAGCTTTGAATCCGTTTGCTATAGCCGTTGGGCCAAAAGATTTCGTTTAAGAACAAGGATACTGTTGTTTTCCATCCTAACTTGTTACACACGTGAAGTTTTTAACCCTTGCATGATGAAAAAGGTCATCTCTCACACCTCTTTCGTCATCTTTCTGCAAAAGGTTTCTTTACAGATCTATTAGCCTATTTCCCGACTACGTAGTCTGGAGTCAGTAGTAAGGAAATTGAGTGAAAGGTGGCTCGGAAAGGTGACAGGGCAGTTAATGCCGACATGTGCCTCAACACTAAGCTTGGCAACCACGCCTGAAAAAGTGCATCACAGTAGTGCTATCCATGGTAGCCAAGTACGGTCTCCATACGTTTTTGGCTATTGGATGTGGCCATTTTTGCATCTTTTAACGAGCTACCCTAAGATATTTTTTGAAATAGTCACTACCATCCCATGTGAATTTTTATGTTGTTTTCATCATATTGCAGAGGCGGATACATCCATCTTCGGTAAAACATTAGTGGTTTTTTAGCCGTACCCCGGTTGCACCTCAAGCACACACCGAGGTGCCGTGGTGAGCTTGATCGTGCATGTAGTACTTGTACATGTTGTGCCTTCACTTGCACAACCAATCACCCGCCATGTACCTTCTGAATAACACCGAGCCCCTCTACTATCATTCCACCTCCATTAGCGACCCTGCTTTGTACTCCGTGCCATTATTTTCAGCACCCCCCTCCGAGGCACCCCAGGAGGATAATCACGCGGCTATGCACAACGTCGCATACACCGACCGCATGGCGCGTCGCCTGATGCATGATGCCAACGTCTTGGAGGACCCTCACGATATTGACACTGGGTTGAATGGGAGGCCCTACGTGCGCAGGCATGTGGCGATGGCAAGGCACGATGCATACCTGCCGTTTTCACCGGCGTCCCTCACGGATGGAAATTTGAATGTGGCAGACCAGATGAATGACACAGAAGCCCTGCCTACTATTGTCGGCAAACATGCTCGCGTCATTGGCAAGGAGGCCATGGCTCCACGTCCGGCTTCCGCGGATTCCACGATGGACGGTGGCCTTGGCAAGGGATGATGGTCCGTAGATGACTGCGTGCTCATCGAGATTTGTCTTGAGTTTGCAGATGTGCATCGATAGACGTGTGGTGCACATGCACGAAGACATGGCAACGAAGATTACCGTTAAGTGGCTCCTTGCAGAACCGCCACTTGACTAATCTTGAGAGAATTTGGTGACACTCCAGTGACCTTATTGGACAAAGCGACGTAAAGCTGAATCGGGCCACATGGTGTATTGATTTGTACAAGTGCATGAGCTTGAAGCAGGCGAGGCTTCCAAGGCATGCACATGCCTTGGCATGACATCGCCACCAAGCTAGTCTATCCTAATAAAGCATCAAATGACAACGCCATGACAACGATGCTGATGTCACATCCACCACCACCTCTTGCGCCACCAACCACGTCATCGAACAAGGAGCAAGAGCACTGCGTGAAGCACAAGGCTACAGTGGAGAAGCCGATTGAGCACGCCGAGAAGGGTATCAAGGGTACTTCACATATTGAATGTATAATCAAGGATGATGACCCAAGACACCATGGGGAATGGCGGCGCAAACTATTGACAAAGATCATGATGTGCATGCAGACAACAAGCTGAAATTACTCGACTGCCTGACGGAAGACAACCTATGTGAGTTGTATGTGTATTACTTGGTTTCACTTCATTAGCGTTTTGTAACCCGCATGCTAGGCCACGACCGAATGATGTCTACTACAATTGAGACTAGTCAGCAGAACATGCATGATGGATAGCATGTGGAAGATGTGGGGGGGTCGCATGCTATCCCCAGAGGAGGTTGTCGCAAGTGGTTCAGTGGACATGGATGTGGCAGTTACAAAGGTTGAGAACCTGTTGGACAACAATGAGAACATAGATGACGATGACTGTCTTTACTTTTGAATGGTTCAAGTAGTACATGGATGTACCCAATGATGTGCTAGTGTCATCGCTTCCATCAATTAAATCCTGTGCCATATTCTCTTCCCACATCTCAGTACAATTATTGATCGCAAAACCTATATTCCAGCAATGCCGTGCCCTCCCCTGTCATGTTTGTCTACATCTTCTGCTAAACTATCCAAATCAACAATATAATTTTCCACAAATACGAGGATGTTGTGGAACACAAAACGTGAGAGAATCAATGATCACTGAAATCCATATCCACACTACGGGATTCCCCGCAATATGTGGAGCCGTGTTTCAAAACGTTGAACGCATGTTCGATGCACGATCGAACAAATGTGTGACGCCTGTTGAAGAGCTCCTCCATGTTTCAAGGACTATTTTGTCGAGGACAGAATTCTTGGAGATGATAACGGATATTGCGGTACGGTGTCATGAGACTGTGGACATCTGGAAATGTATCGTCCGTTAGCATGGGCTTGTTTGGCGGCAGGCCAAACCCATCTTGAAAAGTGTTTGCAAACACTCGTGCATCATGCGCGCTTCCTTTCTTGCCGATGCTCACGTAAAGAAAACATAAACTGTGGTCCCATGCTGCCAGTGCATTGTGTGTGCCTTGGTGATGCCTGTTCATATACGCGGTGTATCGTGAACGGTGCACTATGACAGGCACGTGAGTTCCATCAATGGCGCCGATGCAGTTCTCAAACCACGGAAGATAATTACGGTGTCCACTCTAATGCAATGGTGGTTGAGCACTTGAGATTGGAATCTGGATGATGCATGGCACAGGCTGAGCAAGAGCATGCACAATATCGTGGATTTCTCTCCACATTATAGGTGAAGCGTGCCGGAACCGCTCCATGAGTTGCCGCATGCTCATGCCGAAGCACACACACTGTAAAAAAATATAACTTCTCCTCCATGATTAGACGACTGTCACAAAGAGTAGAGATGCGGTGAAGGAAGTCCGTGGTGTGTTGCCATGTTGGACGCGGCACGCGATTGATGTTGTGTTGCCTCATGGGATGCCCATGTTCCGCCTCAGAGATCCATGGTGCACAAGAGAAGGGGGCTTTCATCGTCGGTCTTCTGCGTAGCTGCCTAAGGAGGCGTGCCATGATTTCCATCAGTAGCTATTTCAGAAGAGCTAGAAGATGTGCCCGTAACGCAATGGCTCTATAGATGAGAGCCTGACGAGCAGAAGCACGAGAATGTGGGGAGTCCATGGCAAGTGATAAGCACAAAGTGTATTTGTCTATTGTGTGAGTGCAGCTTATGTGCATGCGTGGTTTTGCCAAGTCACGTGTCTTTGCTATGTCGATGCATATGTGCCGTTGCGACATAGGATCGTGGATTTGACTTCCGCTGTACTTACTTCCACAGTCATCCGTCTAACCGGCATGAAAACACTGACTTGACCCTGAAGGAATGTTGTTCGAACCGTGGATTTGACTTCCGAAACCACGCATCGTTCCTCGCGTGTAAGTCAAGAATTTGACCTCTAAACATTGACTAAACGTTGGGGAATAGGCTAGTGTATCAGCTGTCTCGACAGTGTCGCGATATCCCACCTCTCTGTTAAAATCCAAGCAACTTAGGTGAAGGGGCAGAATCACAAGCTGCAACAGTTCACCCTAGGAGATGCGCACAGGCATCAAAGTTGCATCAACATGCAAGTTGAATCACCAAAAACGGTGAAGTGTGGAGAGAGAATGA
>SZWC01006187.1:133843-143911 GCA_023375785.1 Penium margaritaceum
ATTTGAATCACCAAAAACGGTGAAGTGTGGAGAGAGAATGACCCAAAAGGGTCATGGCTATATAGTTTTCGACACCACGTGTCGAGAGTGAAACAGAATCGAGGGGCAGGGAGCGAAGCACGATTTTACGTGCTTCGCTCGTCGCTCGGCCGGGCAGCAAGGCCTGCCGGCCGAGCGAGCTCGCTCTCGCTAGTCGAGGGCGAATTCCGCCCCTAGACCGAATTCTCGTTCAACAGCCCACACGGGCTTTTCCTAGCCTACGTCATGCAAGAATCTAGTCCTAGTCTAGGTCTCTTTGCAGAAGCAGATTGAGCTGGAGCCGAGGCACGTGAGTCACGAGCGGCAGCATATGGAGGGTGCCGCACGTCGCCAACTCGAGCCACGTCGGCTCCCCCAGCGATCGGCAACCGCAGCCAGGTCAGGGTCCTGCACGTGGATGGACATGAGCCGAGGGGTCACCGTAAGCAGTGTGCGACACACACAACAACACTCCCCCATGACCGGAGGGTGATACACGTCCATACACATGCAGATACTGACGATGAACAGGGCAGGGCATACACGAACGCTGCAAGCAACGCGCACAACACATGCAAGATGGCGCAAGAGTAGTCAACCTGAAACGGGAATGGGGCAGAGTCCCACGGAGCGAGAGGCCGCATGAAACTTCAAACAGCCCAGAGCCTTTGTTAGAAAATCAGCGCGCTGCCTGTCAGTGCTCACATGGATGACACGAATCTCACCGCGGTCAACCAGGTCACGCACGTAGTGATGCTCGATGTTGATGTGCTTTGTGCGTGCATGGAACACACCTGAGTTCTTGGCAATGGCCTCCGCGCTCATGTTGTCGCACTAAAGCACCACAAGAGGAATGGACTGACGCAATTCACGCAGGAGACGAACAAGCCAGACACACTCAGCTGCACCGGCGCCTAGAGCAACATACTCTGCTTCCGTAGTGCTGCGAGTGATGCAACCCTGCTTCCCACTGCGCCAAGACACCGTAGTGCCCCCAATGAGGAAGATGTAGCCGGTGCGACTTTTGCCATCTGGACTCCATGCCCAGTCACTGTCAGTGTACCCGTCGAGCACGACTGACACCTGCTCGCGGAAGCACAGTCCGAAGCGTGCGATGGACAGGATGTAACGCACACACCGGACGGCCGCCTCCAGCGTTCGCTGGCGTGGAGCCTGCGAGAACTGGACGAGCAGCTTGACAGTGAAGGCAATGTCGGGCCGCGTCGTGGTGGCCAAGTACATGAGCGAGCCAATGACTCGAAGGTAGAGGGTCACGTCGACTGGCTCCCCTAGGTCGGCTGGGTCATCAACCTTTAGGGCGGCCTGCCCCTCAGGTGTCATGGGCGTGGAGGCGGTGCGAACAGTAGCGAGGAGGTCAGCAAAGTGCTCGGCCACTGCCTCTGCGTATCGTGCCTGGTGAACACGGAGTGTGCGACGGACCCGGTCGCGTACGATCTCCATCCCCAAGAAGATGGACGCCTCGCCGAGGTCTTTCATCTTGTAGGCCGAGGAGAGGACGGTCTTGGCAGCGTTCACTGCTTCCAGGTCAGGTGAGGTGATCAGAAGATCGTCCACGTAGACGAGGACAGCAGTAAGAGGCGCTGGGGACTGTGTGAGGAACAGGGATGGGTCAACGTCACTCTGAATGTACCCGGCGTGTCTTAGCGTGCTGGTGATCTCCTGGTTCCAGCAGCGAGGTGACTGCTTCAAGCCGTACAAGGCCTTCCACAGCTGGTAAACGCGGCCGGTGCCATCCTCAAAGCCTGGTGGCTGGACCATGTAGATCGCCTCCTCAAGATCTCCGTTCAGAAACGCGTTGTTGAAATCCATCTGATGGAGCTCCCAGTCATGCTGTGCCACCTGGCTCAGGAGCGTCAGCGCCGTCGTCATCCGACCAACAGGGGCAAAGGTCTCAGTGTATTCCACACCATCGACCTGAGAGAACCCCTTTGCCGTCAGGCGGGCTTTGTATCGCTCCACCGTACCGTCTGGCTTGTACTTCTTGCGGAGAACCCACTTGGCTTTGACGGCCTTGAGGTTTTTCGGCAAGTCCACCAACTCGAAGACGCCGTGCTCGCGGATGGCGTCAAGCTCAGCCTGGCAGGCAGCCCGCCACTGCTCAGCGTCGGGGGCTGACAAGGCCTCAGGCAGCGTGGTGGGGTCAGGAGACACGGGTGGTGTACTGCGCGTGGCTAGGGCATACGCTACAGAGGGGGAGTCCATGGTGACCATGGACTCAACAGCGTCACGAGCGAGGTCGCGCTCGTGGGCAAGCAATGCCCTGCCAGTGGCACTGTCTGGGTGAACCTCAACTAGGCCTCGGGCATTGAGGCCCAGGGCCTTTGTCCCCGGGTCGCCGCTGTGGACACTACGCGTGGGACGTGGGCGCAGGCGCCCGCCAGGTGCCCGGGTGTATGAGTCAGAAGGAGCATGGGCTGAGGGTGCGACGGACTGGACAGCGGGGAGTGGTTCAGGCTCAGGCTCAGCCACAGGCTGGGGCTCAGGTGCAGGCGCAGGCTCGGGCTCAGGCTCAGGTGCCGGTGCAGACTGATGCGCTGGCTCAGACTGAGGCGCCGGCTCAGACTCAGGCGCCGGACCAAGCTCAGGCGCAGGCTCGGCGGTGGATGCTAGTGTGGATGTGCCCGACGGCACAGGGATGGCGGTGGAGGCTGGCTCATGCGACTGAACGTGTGCCGGGGAAGAGGTGATCGCACTGGCCGGGGGCACTAGGTCAACCGCGACAGGAAGCCCTCCCCCACGCCGCGACCCGGCACAGCCTGGAGCATGGGAGGCTCGGAGGTTGTGGATGCGGGCGAGGTCCCTAAAGGCGAGATGCTCAAAGAAGAGGGCATCCCGGGACTCCACAATGCGGCGTCGGTCGGGGTCCCATAACCTCCAAGCCTTGGACCGTAGTGCCATGCCGACAAAGACACAGAAGCGTCCCCGCGGGGAGAGCTTGCTGCCCTGCTGCTCTGGTGTAAACCAGACACAGGCAAGGGAGCCTCAGACGCGGGCCAGCCGCAGGTCTGCACGGTGGCTATACCACAACTCGTACGGCGTGCGGTGGCTGGGAAGGGGACCGTGAGGGATCCGATTCCAGACCCATGTCATGTAGGCCATGCCTTCAAAGGCGAATGCCTCAGGCATGGCGCTATCCGCACGCATGGAGCGGATCGCATCTTCCATGGTGCGATTCCAGCCCTCTGACACCCCATTCTGCAGGGGGGTGGCAGGGGCCGAGAGGTCGTGAAAGACCCCATGCTCCGTGAACNCGTGAGGGATCCGATTCCAGACCCATGTCATGTAGGCCATGCCTTCAAAGGCAAATGCCTCAGGCATGGCGCTATCCGCGCGCATGGAGCAGATCGCATCTTCCATGGTGCGATTCCAGCGCTCTGACACCCCATTCTGTTGGGGGGTGGCAGGGGCTGAGAGGTCGTGAAAGACCCCATGCTCCGTGAACCAGCGCGCGAGGTCCCCCATAAATTCACCGCCGCGGTCCAAGCAAAAGGTGTGGAGGGACTGACGAGACTGATGCTCCACCATGACCAGCCAGAGGCGAACCGCCATAGCAGCGTCGCTCTTTTGGCGCAAACTGTAGACCTAGTGCATGTGCGTGAAGTCGTCAGTGAGCTTCAGGCTGTAGCGACCTCGGTCCTCCTGAAACTCAATGGGCAAAGGGCCCATGAGGTCAGAGTGAACGAGCTCCAGGGGCCGGAGGGCCCTGGAGGTCGACCGGGGGTAGGTAGATCGGTGCATCTTGCCTTCGGCACACGACAGACAATCAGTCGTGGGCGGTGCCTCAAAGGACGCCGCGTCAAGACCGAGAGCAGGCTGGGTGCGTACCAGCGTGTCAACTGCGTTCAGATGGACATGACATAGACGCCTATGCAGGAGGCGATGATGTTCGGGGGACAGAGCACCCGCCACAAAGACACGAGCAGTGGGGACAGGAGGAGAAGGAAGGACAGACTCAGGTGACCCAGTGATGTGGTAGAGGTCATCAACAACTATACCACAGAGGACAGTCTCTTGGGTTTCACGGACAAAGATGTGGGCATCGGTATCGGTGTGCGTGACACCAAGACCCATCCGGGTGCAGGCACGTACAGACAACAGACTGAGTTTAAGATCAGGAACATAGAGCACGTCGGAGATGTATAGCGGGCCAGCTGGCCCATGGAACTGGACTACCCCAACACCCTGAACAGGGACCTCATGGCCACACGCACTGCAAATAAGGTGCACGGAGCCAACAGGATGCAGAACAACGAAGGCGCCACGGCGACATGTCATATGATGCGTGGCTCCTGAGTCAACGACCCAAGTGGCGTCAGTCACACTCGCACTCGGTGTAACATGGCAGCGTGCAACAGAGCAAGGGACGGATGCCGGACGCTCGGCGGAGGACGCTGTAAGGCGAGAGACGGCACGCATGTGGGACTCATGCAACCACAACACGTCATCAGGACCACCACTGGCACATGACTGCAACTGTGCACCGCCATAGGCATCATCACGTAAGACAACAGACACGTCACAAGCAGTGGTGCCTTCTGGCTCAGTCATCACACTCGCACCTCCCTGAGGGGACTGAAGCGCCAGGAGCTGGTGGAGCTCGGCGATGGTGCGATCGCGCTCAGCAATGGTGTGATCATGCGGGTCAGGTGACGAGGTCGCTGCTGCTGAAGGCGTTGCTGGCCCGGAAGCTGTCGTAGCCGCAGAGCGAGTAGGGGCGGCTCCAGACGACTGACGCATACGTGCCTCATGCGCCTGGTGCAGCCCGCGTGTGATTTTGTTCCAGTCGAGTGTGCGGCCCGTCAGCCGCGTGCAGTCAGGGTAGCGATGATCGCCACCACAGTTGTAGCAGAGAAGGCGCTTGCCCTGGCTGCCGCCAGGACCGCTGACGGTGCTGCCAATGCTGCTGTCAGTACCACTGCTACTGCCACCACTACTGCTACTGCTGCTACTTCGACCGCTGCCGCCGCCAGACTCCCTATGATCTTTCTTCCCCTAAGCAGGTGCTGCTGCCGCCACCGACGGTGAAGAGGGAGAAGACAGAGGAGGAGCTGCTGCTACTGCGGCCGTGGCAGTACCGTGTCGAGCACGGTTGGCAGCATCAACTCCGGCGACGTCCAAGAAGTGCATGGTCACCCACGGCAACAGCGTCCCATCGTTGGCCATGTCACGCAGCAGTACCTTGTCAAAGCCGCTGAAGACGCGAGGGAAGTCAGGGTGTACACCATAGAGGATGGTGATGAAGGCTGGAAACTGCGCTGGACCATCATCACCGAGCTCGTCATGTAGCTGGATGGCGCGACGCCACTAGTCCGCCGCTGACTCGTGCGGGGACTGACGTAAGGAGTTGAACTCAGCCAGGCGCTAAGACGTCATCGCCATGGTGGCACCTTCGAACATGGTGACGGCCAAAGCCCAGGCTGCGCAGGGATCAGCGCCGTTACCGGTGATGGGCTCGCCGAGAAAACGGCTGAAGTCCTTGGTGTTATCAGGAGCGGCCTTTAGGAGGCCGTAGGCGGCCCGAACCACTGCCATGGTCTGGTCTGGGTCCCCTGGTTCGTACTGGGTGGTGTAGTAGGGAAGAAGACCCTCGCTCATGGCCCACATGCGGAAGCGTGGCTCCCAGGTCTTGTAGTCGTCACCGGTTCGGAAGGTGGGTGTGTCTTACTCGAACCATTTAGGCGGCCTGACTGTCGAAAGTGCGACGGTTGGAGTCACTGCGGCCCCCGGAGTAAAGGATGCACCCCCCATGCCCATGTGTGCGCGCAAGGCGTGTTCCTCGAAGCTGACGGGCATGCGTGATCCCCATGGCGCGGTTCCGGTGTTCACTCCGGTGCTCTGCTGCGCTGAGCCGGACGTGTGTGACTTGCGACGCGATTCCAATCGAAGAAGGCGCTGTCGCAGCACCTCTACCTCGTCTTCTTCACCCGACTCAGAGTCAGGGTTGGGATTGGAGGAGGAGGCGAGGAGGGCAGAAATGGCAGCATTCACGTCGTTGGCAGCGGCGTTGCTGGTCGGCTGCTTGCCCTTGCGTGCTGTGTCGAGTGCTTGCTGTCGCTGCTGCTGTTGCTACTGCTGCTGTTGCTGCGGCAAGGTGTCGCGAAGTAAGCTGTAGATGTCAGCCACCTGTTTGGACAGCTTCTCCTCATGCCATGCCTGCTGTTCTTGCAACGTCCGTAGTTCTCGCGCCAAGGTCTTGGGACTGGGAGGTGACGACACCCAGGTTGGGTCGACAGTCTTGTCAGCTACGCCAGGGTTCACTCCTCTGGCTTCCATGCTGGTGCTAGCAACGTTGCTACTCTGGGCAGCCCTTGGCATGGTCGTAGAGTGTAGATCTGCCGAAGAAATTTTCGGCAGAGTTTCCCCCGCCCCAGTGGGCGTGAGAAATATGAAAGTGGGGGTTTGGAGATGCCGTTGATGCTGCTGACCTGTCCCAACCCCCAAACCCAACCCAGGACCGAGGAGGGGAGTCCAACCAGAAAAGAGAGGGGAACCCCAGAGGGAGAGGGTGGTTGTTGGTGTTGCTGCTCGTCACGTCGTGACATCGGCGGCGGAACTGGCCGCCACCTGAGACGAAAAAGGGAAAAAGGGGGGGGTGGATCCGCCGGCACAGGACGGAGGCGTCGCCCGCTGCGACTGCTGCAGCCGCAGCTGCTGCTCACGCGGCTGTTACTGCTGGGTCGAAGCCAGAGGGGACAACCGGGGCGGAAGCGTGCCCAGAATGAAACAAGCGAGGGGTGCCTCGCCGCTCTGATACCATGTTAAAATCCAAGCAACTTAGGTGAAGGGGCAGAATCACAAGCTGAAACAGTTTACCCTAGGAGATGCGCATAGGCATCAAAGTTGCATCAACATGCAATTTGAATCACCAAAAACGGTGAAGTGTGGAGAGAGAATGACCCAAAAGGGTCATGGCTATATAGTTTTTGACACCACGTGTCGAGAGTGAAACAGAAACGAGGGGCAGGGAGCGAAGCACGAATTTACGTGCTTCGCTCGTCGCTCGGCCGGGCAGCAAGGCCTGCCGGCCGAGCGAGCTCGCTCTCGCTAGTAGAGGGCGAATTCCGCCCCTAGACCGAATTCTCGGTCAACAGCCCACACGGGCTCTCCCTAGCCTACGTCATGCAAGAATCTAGTACTAGTCTAGGTCTCTTTGCAGAAGCAGATTGAGCTGGAGCCGAGGCACGTGAGTCACGAGCGGCAGCATATGGAGGGTGCCGCACGTCGCCAACTCGAGCCACGTCGGCTCCCCCAGCGATCGGCAACTGCAGCCAGGTCAGGGTCCTGCACGTGGATGGACATGAGCCGAGGGGTCACCGTAAGCAGTGTGCGACACACACAACACTCTTGTCCCACAATCCAGGACTTATTCCGGACGTTTGAGCCAAAATTATCATCGAGCCAGTGGGTCAAGCTTTCAATCCGTTTGGGCAAAAGTTTGGTTAAAGAAAATGGATAGAGGATTTCCACCCCAAACGTTTTGCGCATTATTTAACAGATAAATTGACCTTGGGGCCCGAGTTTTTGCCTTGTCCTAACACGAGGACCCGCACAGCCCAATCCATCAGCGCCTGAGCCGGTGTTCGGGCGGCGGTCAACAAGAGGGCCCGCCAGTTGTCGGCGCGTTTTGAGATAGCTGGGGTGTTACCGTGCTGGCTATTGCGGACAACTTTTTACAGGAATAAAACGCCCAAAACGCACCCGACGAATTTTTGAGATCCTGAACCGTACGTTATGGAAGGAACACATGATAGGAACCTCTGATGTTGTCACAAAGAAAAAGTTTGATTTGGTTCGCCAGATTGTTCGCTACCCACCGACAGTCATGGGTAAACACGTGCCACTGATATTGCACGATCGAGCTCTTAACTTCTAATACATAGCCGATGGGCCCTGAGGTTGTCGAGATTGGGAGACCGGGCCCTCTGGTTGGTCAGATCGGCCGGCGGGGCCAAGGGGTTGGTCAGATGTTGAAACGGGTCCCCGTATCGAACCGCGCAAGCAACCAGGGCTCCGAGGTCAAAGTGCCCTTATTTATCCCTTGCATTTTGGGAAGGGTTATCTCTGACACCTCTTCCGTCATTCCATAGAAGTTTTCTTTACCAATCTACGTTATCCAAGGTTTCGGGAGTCCCCCGGTCGGCAAAACGGGGGACCGGAGGACTCATAGCCCAGAGGGGCCGACCGGCCGGAGGACTCCAGCCAGCCGAAACCCCAGTCGTCGGGGACTCTAGCCTTGTTGGCTCTGGAGTCTCCGACGGCCAAGTCCTGGGCCACGCCGGCCTAGAGACGGCCAATGCGCAGCCGAACGTCATCGTGCCGGCAAGCGGCCACAGGAAAAGTCTCCACCTGAATTTTTTCTCCATTTTTATTCGCTGGTCGTAACCGCAACTTCGAGGAGGTGATCTGATCTTAGTGCTCAATCCTTTATGTCCCATCTCCCAACTTTGAGACACGACAATCTCCCATTTAAATGCGCTATTTGGTAGGAATAAACAAATTTTTTTAGAGGATGTTCAAATCATGAAAGGAAGGATGAATAGTGTGCAATATCAAAACACTTTTCCCTAATTGTCTTAGAATGTCAAAAAATGGTAAGATTCAATGATTATGACTATGTCTTCATCCAAAAAAGGAGAGGTATGCCGAATAACTTTAAAACTTATTGTGAATTCTATCTCCAAAAACTATTTGTTGTTTTAAAAAATCAAAATAGAATTTAATTTTGTGTCATTGAATAATGTTTTTGCGTCACAATCAATGCTACAAGGATTTACATTTTTGTGCATAGAGTTTCAGGTTAAGTTTTCAGCCTTATCCCTGGCTGAACAATCCAAACACATACCTTTTCTAAGATAACAGAACCTAGCCAAGTAAGAATCATTAATAAAGATTTTTTCACCATTTTAGAACAGAAATTCTTTCAAGAATAAGATTCTTGACTAAGTGGAATCTCATCTCAAGGCCAATAAATAATTTTGGAAAGCCATCATTGGTGAAGTACAACATTTAAGTGTACATTGAGCTCATGCTGATTTATCATTTGAATATTCTCACAAGATTTTGCAAAAAATCACATAAAGGTTACTCTTTAAAAATTGTATTATGGTGGCTCTCCTTGTGAAAAATTGTGAAGGTATGTGCATGAGCATAAACCACCAAAACAAAGCACATGATTAAGAAGTGACCGATGAATTGATCATAGAAATATATATGAAAATAGAAGTAGAGGTAAATGTAGATGTGGACATACATATACATGAATGTATACGCAAAGATATCCACATTGATTTGGAGTCAGATGTGGATAGAGATAAATTTGCAGATAAAAGATAAAGATATTTATTTGGGAATAAGTATGGATAAATGTGTAGACATAGGTATGGATACATAAATAAAAAAATATGAAGATATATATGAATATGTAGATATATATATACATGTACGAGTAGATGTAAATGTAGTTTCACATGTAAAATAAGTGTGATATTGATATAGATTTGGATGTAGTTATAAAAATAGATGAAGTTGTGTACATACATGTAGATTTTTGAATAAATATAAATGTACGTATGGATTTGGATATAAAAATAAATATATGGATATAAATATAAACACGTATCAACATATTTATAGATGTATTTACATATATAGAAACATGGACCAAAATGTAGATATAGATCTTCATATAGATATATATATATAGACATAGATGTATAGATATAGATATAGATATAGATATGAATAAAGATATAGATATGAATATCAATATAGATATAAATATATAGATATGAATGTAGATGTATATGCATATAAAGAAATATGAAGATATCAATGAACATAAAGATTTGGATATAAAAGTAGACATCACTATATAGGAAGAGATAGATAATAGATAAATAAATATACATACATAGATATAGATATATATATAGATATAGATATAGATATAGATATAGATATAGATATAGATATAGATATAGATATAGATATAGATATAGATATAGATATAGATATAGATATAGATATAGA
>SZWC01006188.1:2679-18836 GCA_023375785.1 Penium margaritaceum
ATATCTATATCTATATCTATATCTATATCTATATCTTTATCTATATCTATATCTATATCTATATCTATATCTATATCTAGTTCTATATCTATATCTATATATGTCCTATATCTACATCTTTATCCATGTTTATATTTATGTTTATAACAAAAATGATACTATAACTATATCTATTATCATATCAATATGTACATCTTTATTTATGTTTTATTGTATTCATTTATCTATATCCATATCTGTATTTGTATAAAAAAAAAGGTCTATATCTATATGTATATATAGACATGATTAAAGATATAGATGTATATATATGAGAAAAACTATACATATAAATATAGATTTAGGTTTCATTTTAGATATACTTGTATACATATATATACATGTATATATATGTTTTAAAACACATAGATGTATGTAGAAGTATAGATGTAAACATATGTAGACATAAATATGGATTTTGGTATAAATGCATGCAGATTTATGAACAGTGTGTCTATGTATGTAGATACATAAAAAAAATTATCATTTGGGTTGAAGATTTGGATAATTGTGTACAGAAGGATATAGATTATTTACATGGTTTTGTTCGCGAGATTGTTCATGTTAGTGTCTTCAAACGCGGGATGGAAACTACCTTCCCTGTAGTTAAATCTAGTCGATAACCCAAAGTAACATCACCAATGGTACGGACCGGGAGTCAGGCTTTATTGCGAGCATATTGTTAAGGTTAAATGTATTTGGGGTTGTATAAGGATAAAAATTACACTGTGGTTTCTGAATATCGTATCATTTTACTCTAGAAGTTTTCGACCTAATTTGTGTCGTATACACTTTTAAGGGTTGTTACATCCATTTTACACATCTGATCATATTTGCGTGGTTATACGCGTTGCAACCAAGCTAAGATGTGGTAGGTGGGTTGCCGGCGATCCTTTCTGTTCACCGTGCCTTAGTGGCGGAGACCCCGCTGGTTGTGCTTGGAGGAGTGTGCTGTTCAACGAGAAGCCGGTTGTCTCTGTAGCTTCGCGACGAACGTTACCACAGGTAATGTTGCTGTAGTGTTGGTGTCAAGAGTTCATGTCTACAGGATGAACCATGCTTTCCTCTTATTGCTCCAGTTTTGTTTGCAGGACACAGCGTTTACCTACATTGCCACCTTGAGTGGATGTGACGACATTCCAGGACACACTGTGCTTTACTAGTATGTTGTTCAATATAATCCGTGTAATGTAGTGCAGTGGTAGCGTGTAAGTGTTGTCATTCCACTAGTACTGTTGCGTGAATGATATATGAACAGCAGCCGATGGCATCAACGTCCGTTTGTATGTCTCAGACCAAAGTGTCATCACAAAGGACACAGGAATCAAGGTTTGTCACCACGGCAGTGCATTTTCTGCTCAGTCTTCTGGCCAATCCACTGTTGCTGTGTAAGTATGCTTCTCTCCGTTGTAATCTGATAAGTCACATGTGGGAATTGGTCGAGTTGTCTGTGCAGGACAAGTCCATTTTCTAACCAAGTTTTCAATTCATCTTTGACAGAAAAACGCCATTCACTGGACAAGCTAGTGTTTGCCTCACGTTGGTGGTGTCCACACAATATACACAGTTGTCTGAAACACGGCTGTGTAAGTCACACATTGCACCGTGTGATAAGCTCTTCAATTGTATCCAACATGTTGCCCCATTACCAGTTGGTTCCTAATGATATGGCCAGAACATCTCCTGCGCAGGCAAGTTGACGTCTTCCAGATTTTGAGCCTTCATTCCCCAAGACTCTAGCCAGTTTTCAACGTAGAACCGTACCCTGCAACAATATCAGCGTAAGTATCGCATTCAGTCACACATTCCTCTCTAGCCATGTCGTTGCTGTATTAGTGATTAACATGACGACAAATAACATAGTTGTCCTACATCACTGAGTTTAGGACCCACCTCAAATTGTACTATTTGCAGAACGCAACATCAACATTCCTTTCTGGAGTCTGGAACGAAGCGGAGACGTGGTGTGATGGCCACGTTCGGGGCGCCACCAAGACGGGAGCATATCACAGTTCCACATGGATCAGACAGTGAGTCATTAATGATTGTGATGAAGAGAATTCATTGTGCATTTGATGGTAACTCTTTGTTCAGAAATACTTCCTTGCACATGTTTAACACAGAAGACCTCCATGAAGAGGCAAGGTCAATGATAGCTACGTTTGGTGGGCATCACATTGCCTCGTTCCGTGAACTTGCCTTTCTAGCTCACGGTGTGAATTTCACAACCTGTGCGTCCTATGAATCTTTCATGTGTAGGAGTAATGTGTGGGGTGGAGTTGTTGAAATTGTAATGTTCAGCGAAATGCAGAGATGTCGCACCTTTGTGTGGGACAGTAATCAGTCACTAGTGTGTGTTGTTGGTCAGCAAAATGCATGCACAAGTGATATGCATCTCACGATAAGCGATTGTCACTTTGACTATCTGGCTGAGAGTCAAACTAGTGATTCATTCACCTTCCAAACATCTCTGACCGAACTATCCTTGAAAGAAATTCAGAGTGAAAATGTCCTACAATGCACAAACGTTTTTTTTGGCCCTCTTGATGAACAACAGTTGTCAAGTGTTGATGACAATTTTACTTCTCTAGTACGTTGTGGTCACACTCATCTATTCAGTGAAGTGCATGTCGGTTCAACATTGACCTCTACTTTGTCAATGAGAAACTTAACTCCGTCTTTGTTCAGTTTGCCATGTCGCATGATTACATGCTCGATAAGTGGAGATGGAAAATGTTTGTTCCGCGCGCTTTCATTCTACCTTTATGGAACTGAAGATAAACATATCCAAGTTCATAGAGAACTAGTAATGTTTGCAGCCTCGCATTTTTCAACATTTCTTGTAGCTTTGTGTACATCTCATGCCCAGTGTTTTCCAACTTCAAACATGTATATACAGTATATGTGTACAGACGGGACATGGGGTTCCTTTGCTGAAGTTTTGTTAGCTGCACATTTGTATAGCAAGACCTTTTTTGTCGGGCAAAATAACAGGGAATGTGTCCACAATGTCTTTTTTTCAAAGAATGTGTATTCCACACCCTTTCATCTGAAGTTCACAAACAGTCACTTTGAGGTTCTAGAATCAAAATCTGAAGGGACACTGTATGGATCAGCAGTGGTCCCTCAGACATTTCTTCAACGTGAATTCAATCCAGCAGCTTGTGACATGAGCAAAGTGGTGAATATTACACAGGAGTCAATGAGCCACATGGTACAACGTGCGCAACATGTAAATGTCAAGTCTGACCATGGGTCAGTTGTTCACTCTGCATCAACAAAGGAATTAAAGACTGAATGTACAGAGATCAAACACACACACACGGTACCTCAAAGAGGGTTCCTGAACCGAAGGTAAAGACTGGGCGGTTTACTAGTCTTTTGTTGGATGTGCTAAGCAAAAACAGCGTGCTCTCTCTGTCTGCTGATTCAAACACAACAAAATGTATGCACTCCAATCCCGTTGACGTTGTGAGGGCCATGTCTACATCCACTGAAAGCATAACTGATCCACACCCACATCCTAAACGCCAAAGAAAATGTACAAAAGCACTTGTTTTCAAAAACATCAAACAAGACATTCAGAAAAGATAGAAAGAATGCTGTCTGGTTGAGACAAAGAAATATGTTGGTGTTTATGAGGTTATGCAAACCAATTGGGTCAACTATAAGTGCAACGTTGTGACCAAACAATATTATGGATCCATAAGTCCAGTGGCTGCTGCGGTAGTGCGTGAATATTTACGGTATACGTACTATGGACCTACATTTTGATACAAGAAAAAAAATTGTCAACTTACAACACCTGTTCTTACAAGACGGAGTAGTGATTCGAAACGTATCATTTGATACCTTCATCCAGAATGATCAAGCACCACTCCCTTTTTCAACCGTCAGAACGATCAATATACATGCATTTGAAAACAAATCAATGGATGGACCATGTTTCCCTTGTTGTTCTTGTTCCATGCTTTGTTTCAAGAATCAACTATCTGTCAACACAGACACGAGTGATGCTACAAAGCATGTGTGTCCCCTATGTGATTCCTACATGGAGCTCTTCGAGGAGCTACGAGGAGCTCTTCCTCCATTCAGTAACAAACAAGTTTTCAGCATGAATGATGTCCCGCATGACCTTTCTAGCCTCTCCTTCCTGGAGGAGAGGTTGATTTGCCCTTACATTCCATTCATGAAGATTGAACAGTTGCAGCATGGTTGCCAAAAAGAGCTAAGGGGAGGAATAACAACAGTTCCTCTGGACGCTGTCGATTTGGTGACAAATTTACCTCGTCCACTATCAATGACAGAAACCATATGTCTTGCACTGAAACGCAAAATGTCATACCAGACATCTGCCTGGTCTGACATTGTAAGACCAGGCATAATCATCAAAGCCTTGCACCATCTGGTCCACAAATCACCCATCTATCACAGACTGGGTATTGAAATGACAACAGTTGGCGTGGACAATCTTGTATCTGAGCTGTCACAATTGCATTCACAATCTAAAAACCAAAAAGAGAGCAAGAAAAACAATGACAAAACAGAAAATGATGACGAAAACCTGTTTAAAGATTTTCAGGATGAACAGCTCGAACAGACCATGTACTTCACACAACCACTCATACAAAAAAAACTCAAAGGGTCACCTTGTTATAGCACCATGTGAAGGAAAGACACCAACAAACATTCTGTTCCACAATGACATTGAAGAAATGTGTTTCCCAACATTGTTTGGTGGCTTGAAAAGAAAGGCCGTTGTAACAATGAATGTTTCCAAACCAGCGTCCAACCTGTCAGTGTCGTATCGAAGAGTTGTCAAGTGGGAGCTATTCAATGAAGATCATATGTTTTCACTTCGTCATGATAACATCTTTTTCAAGCTTTACGTCTGCCAGATGCTAACAATTTGAGACATAGCATCACTACGTGCACGACAGTTAACGCAAAAAAGGATCACGGAAGGAAATCTGCAAAATCCAAAAGAGAGAGCACAATTACTGGAAAACAATATGATTTACAATGAGTTCAAAAAGATGTGTGGGTCAATTGCATATTGGGACGACAACAAAAAGGATCTCTTTACCTTCCTGCGACAAAAAAAAACAGAATCCAACTTTTTTTTCTCTTTGAGTATGGCAGACACTCGCTGGCCAGAGTTATTGGGTATTCTCTCCATGCTGAATGGGACAAATTGACAAAGTCAGAGATCAATGCGCTGTCATATCAAGACAAAGCAAAACTTGTTGCAAACGATCCAATCACGCCATTACGATATTTTCATCATCGTCGCAAAATTTTCTTCAAAAATGTCATCCTGACAAAAGATGGCCCTGTTGGCAAAATAGAAGACTATTTTGGTGTCGTGGAACTTCAACATCGTGGTAGTCCCCACTGTCATGTGTTGCTGTGGGTAAAAGACGCACCTGATGTGGAGGTCAACTCCCCAGATGAGGTCATTCAATTCGTTGACTAGTACATTACAACAGACTTGGATTAAAGTCCGACCGATCTTCAAAGTCTACAAACACAAAAGTGCACTTTCTGTTGCCGAAAAAAGAAAGGTTCCAAAACATGTGCGTTTGGATTTCCGCACCCACCAATCAGCTACTGTCATACTTCTTCCTCTCAACAAAAAGACATCTGAGCAAAAGAGGAAACAACACAAATTGATGTTTTAAAAAATGATCGGAACTCTTAGATCCATAACTGACGACATTGATTACAAACAATTCCTTCAATTGTGTGAAATTTCCAAAGGCAAATACATTCTTGCTATTCGCTCATCCTTGATGAAGGCAACACTCCTGTACAAACGGAAACCGATACACCAAAATGTGAACCCATTCACCTCTGTTGTTTTGAAACTTTGGAAGGCAAATATGGACATACAAATGTGTATTCATCCATATGCAGTGGCAAGCTATATTGTATCATACATGTGCAAAGGGAACAGATTAATGAGCAGGATGTTGAGATCAGTGATGGATGCATTCAAAAACAAGAGGGCAAGGAAAAGATTCAAACACTTATAAGGAAGGTTGGAAGGTTGCTAATACATCAATCAATCAAGAGGTCATTGCACAGGAAGCAGTGACCTTGATGACAGGTATGCCATTGAGGTTTTCCAGTCGCACTTTTGTTTTTGTGAATTCCAGCCCAAGAGAAAAAAGACTTCTCTTGTTAAGCCAAAGAAAGAACTTGACAAACTTGATCCTGCATCAGAAGATGTCTTCATCGAGTACCCTGCAATTACACAATTTGAGAGGAGACCAATGGAACTTGAAACGACATGTTTTGCTGACCTTATGTCTAAGTACAACTACAAGAAAACAAGACCTGTCTTCAAGGAAGACTTTGAACCAAATGAAAGGGAAGAGGAATTCTGCGAAGAGAATAATGACATACAGTTGTCATTTCCTGCAAAACAAACAGCCACGTCAAACAGTGGCCACATGACACGGTCACAAAAAAACATTTGGATTCCGTTGAAAACTATACACCTCGCAAAGTTTCCAAAATAATCAGATTTGTCAACTACTAAGCAGACAGGGATGACTACCACGACAAATGAGAAAAAGTTTTCCTATTTGTGCCCTTTCGAAATGAAGATGAACTGACACCTGAATGGGTTAAAAAAATGTTCATTGAAAAAGAAGATGAGATAAAACACAAGATGCAAGAGTATTCACCCAAATCATCCAAATGGGAGAAATATTTGAGAGAATTTGAGTCTTCCCTGCAAGCATCGCACAAAGCAATGGATGAAGACACCAATCAATTTGCAAACAAATACAGATGAGGGACTGGGAGTGAAATATGAACATGTTGGTCGTCACATGTTTGCCGACAAAGCTAAAAGTGACGACGAATTCTTCACAATGAATTCCAAACTCAACATCGAGCAACGTGCATTTGTTGATGACATTATGCACAGAGTTCATACAAGTAATCAACCAGTCCGCACTTTATTATCCGGTGGTGCTGGTGTTGGAAAATCTACCGTGATACATGCTTTGTACAAGCGTCTCTTATGTTTCTACAATTGTTCCCCAAACAGTGACCATACAATATTGAAAGTGCTACAACTAGCACCAACAGGTGTTGCTGCGTTCAATATAGATGGTTTTACAATACATCATGTCCTCTGAATCAAGACAGTCACTGGTTTGTCAATTGGGGTCAGTGAAGTTCATCATTGTCGATGAAGTGTCAATGGTTGGATGACACATCATGCATTTTCTGGACAGACGGATGCGAGAACTGAAAGGGAACACCTCAGCATTTGGCGGTGTTAACATTCTCTTTGTTGGTGATCTTTTCCAACTGAAGCCAGTCCTTGATGGTTACCCTTTTGAACCTTTTACAGATTCAGACAATGATTCTAATCTTTTTTATGACTCATCATACTTCCCGTGTTCCCTTTTCACATTTTATGAGTTGTATACCATAATGCGCCAATGTGATGGCTCATTTGCAGAAATTCTGAACAGACTGCGTGAAAACAACTTCTCTGACACAAATCATTCTTTTTTCAGATCAATGCTGATTGACCGCAACAAATTCCATCCAAGGGACATGCTCCACCTATTCACAGTGAATGAGAAAGTTGATGCACATAACCTTTCTTTGTTCAGTTCCGCATCAACTGCTAAACTCATATGTCATGCATGGGATGCATGCATAAGTCATGGAATTGGACAACGTAACAACCATCCTTTGGATGAAGCTGGGGATGACAGGCGACACACTGCAAATCTCGCTAAGACAGTTCATCTGTATGTTGGATGTCAAGTACAAATCATCTTGAATATGGACACTAGTGATGGTCTGGTGGACGGTGCAACAGGATATCTCTGCCATGCATCGTGCATCCAGAATGAAGTAATCACATTCTGGGTGGAATTTAAAAACAAAACTGTTGGAGAAAAACAACGCAAGAAATACCACAACCACATCGTCAGCGAGAGGGTTCCACATGAATGGACGCCAATCGAACGAATTGAGAAGACTTTCATGGTAACAAACAACGACGGGATGGAAATGTTACGCAGACAATTTCCATTAGCACACGCAAACACAATCACAGTGCACAAGGCACAAGGCTGCACTTTCCACGAAGAAGCTTTTGTTGACTTGTCTGGTTTTCAACCACATCGCATGTATTACGCTGCCCTTAGTCGTTTCTCTGACGCACGATACATCCATCTTGGTCATTATGACGAAGATGAGATAAAAGTGTCCACAAAAGTTATTCAGGAGATGCAACGCTTACGTGGACAGAACATGATTTGTTGTCTTCCAACACTACATTCCTTGTGTGCACAAGATGCATTCAAAATGTACTACCACAACATCCGAAGTTTGCACAAACATGCAAGGAACGTCAGTTGTAGACATGAACTGCAAAACACTGATCTCATCATCCTATCAGAAACTCACCATGACATACACCATGCATTCACTCTTACACATCTCCATGGAAAAAGAGCACAATACTCCAAGGGTGTGGTTGGAGGCCTTCTCATAGCAACTTCATCTGATGTCACCGTGCAACACCATGCTGGGGATGGGCTTGAAGCCATGACATGGTGTCAAGACATTGCTCGTATCACATCAGTACAGATGTGTGCCTTCTATCGTTCCCCTAGCTCATCCGCACTGCCCTTTCTGCAGTTTGTGCAGACGTTGGTGCACAATACGTCTTCAACAATGCTTATTGGCGACATGAACATTGACGTTGGCACTAACCTTCCCGTGCAGTTGCAGTTTCTGAAAGAGAGCAACTTCACAATGCATGTTGGCTCAGCTACACACGAAAGTGGTTCTACCATTGATCATGTGTGGAGTAAACCAATTGACACGCCAATACATGTCCATGTACAAGAGACATACTTCTCAGGCCATTTCCCAAATATCATTACTGTGAATCAATGAGACTGTACATGTCGTATGTTTTGGCCCCAGTTCACCGAGTCAGCTCTCAGATGGCTCATAAAAGGTATGTAGTCGTCTCTATCTTGTTGTTTCTACTTCCAGTCATTTTCTTGATCTGACATTGTACATATGTTTTTCATTCGCAGTCTTGTCACTCTATATTGACATGTTTGGCCTGTCTCATATGCAACACTATCTCTATGAAAGTTCCTCCACCACCAATTGTGGATAACAGACAAGATGTAAGTATTATCCTTGGCTATGCAAAATGTACCTACCATTGAATTACTTGATGTCATCACATAACACAGACTTCAACTGTTCCAGTCAAGACTGGCAACAATCGCCGACCTGAAGCCAAGATTCCAAAGGTACCACGTGCATGCAATGGTCATCAATGTTGACCTGCCTTTGGGAGAGAAGGCCCAGATTGATCCAGAGGTTTACCTTGCAGATCGCACTGGTAAGGTTAACGACCTCAAAGCTCCACTGTACATACATCCCGGGGACCAATCTGACAAGGCAAAAAAGCAGCTCATGGAATCTTCTGTTGACAGTTGGAAGAGGTGGTCGTTCTATGACATATATGACATTGTGACAGCAACAACAAGAGAGAGGTACATACAAACAGCGACCTGCATACAGTGTCGGCAACCATTACCATGCGCATGATTTCAATACCTCAATGTTCTCACTTTGAGCACTGCATGCAGGTACTCAACAATCGGCCAGGACTGCTCTCTTGTGTGGACGATGGACGAATCATATGCCACTCTGATGAAGCTTATGGAGGGCGAGGTGGACCAGGTCCTGCAAGCACTGTTCAACGACAACATGACACGCCCTTCCCTGCGACGCTTCATACCACCAAGTCAATCACCTGTATGTAAAAATGGCATCTACTACATTCAAAATGCTTGAGTTATATCATTTTGACTAACATAATGTCTTGTCGCGATCCCTTGCAGCTCGGATTGGCCATTGGTGTTGTCGATGCAGCCAAGTCATGTACAGCCACAAAGCAAGATTTCATCATGTATGCTGATGACCAGGCCCTGATCAGACAAGCCTGGGGCCAGGTGATGCCAGAGATTCAACAGTACCTCAACAACGACAAGGTCGTGGCCATCAATGCAATGCACTACAAGGATGGTAGCCTCAAGGCTGGAAAGGGGTATGAGTTTTTATGAATACATAACCATGAATGAAAATCCACTTACTCTGCCATAAACAATTGCATTCAAATATTTTCGTGACAATGTGCAGGTCTGCAATACATGAAATTACCAACAAAGAACTGGTCAACATGGTGCGAGACGGTGTCGATAGGGAACAACTCCCTACGATGCATGGAATCTTCAGGTATATAAAAATGTCATGGATACATACAATGAGCATATGATGCTATCAATGTACAGACCTTCACACCCTTGTACCATGCAGGTTTGATTTCACATGGATGCTCCTGAGGCATAGCCTCTTGAACACTTTGATTGTCAACATGAGCACTAAGATAACCAACCTTCGCTACGAAGAAGTGACACAGTGCCCAGGTGCAATGAAAGATGGCAATAAGTGTACCAACGAGGTCTTCTTTGACTAGTTCGACAAAACCCATGTGTGTCTAGAACATGGCAACTTGGATTCAGAGCAAGGAGTACTGATGGTTGCCCTCCATGCTGCAGGTGAGCAAGATGCATGTGTGCTCCATTGCTCTCTGCAATTACTTCTACAACGATTATAGTCACCTGTACATTCACACAATACTTGTTGCAGAGGGAGTACCTGAAAAAGCTACAATCACAGGACATCAAGCCCAGAATTATCTCTTCCAAGGAAGAACGGCTCAAATGATGAAGACTACAACATCAGAGGACCGTGACAAAATTGTTGCTGCAGCAGAACAGGCAATTGACGGTCTTTGGCTACGGACCATGGTACGTATCAGGACATTTCCAACTGATGTCACCAACAGGAGCAATGCCTAATGTTCAATCCATGTGAACTACAGATTCAAGTGAACGGTGGACAAGACAACCAAACATACAAGTTACTTGAAGTGCACCCACCAGTGCGAGGAGACAAGGTAAACACAATCACTTAACTTCCATGTGTTGTGCATCCTATTTGATACATGTCTAACAACACGATGTTCTACCCTGGCAGAGACGCACTACATCTCCCACAAGGTCTCGCTTCACAAGCCCACCACCATACTCTGCAAGCCTAGCACCGTCAAGTGTAAGTAACTCTACTCAAATGTGATGCAAACGTTTTGTGGCACAAATCATATTAACAATCACCTGTCTCGTAACATCTCTATTTTTGTGTCCATTATTGTCTACAGGTTGGCCCCACAAATGACCAGGATTCTCCGATGAAAAACCTATCAACATCATCAAAGGGTTGTATGACATCGCCAGCAAAATCTTCAACTGAACAACCTACAGATGGAGACAACTGTTGAACCACAACTCAATTGCATAACATATCTTTACAACACAATGTTTTCAATGACCCACTGATTTCCAAATGACCGACCACTTTGAAGACTGATCAACAATCTCAACTACATTCAAGCTACCACACAGGCTACTGCCCACTTTCACAAACATGGTATATCAACGGGTCTACACCTGCAAATGATGCAAGTCTTTCATTGGCAACAAGAAATCTAACAGTCAACTTGCAAATTATTGCACACCATACCAAGGCCACCTTGTCTACAGTCAATTACGCATGATTACCGATTTACGACTGGTCCCAATTGACAAACAAGATGACCCTACCATATGTTACAACTCAATCCCTGCACACATCCTTTCCATCTGTCTACCACTTTTATCGTGGACGTACATCACATAGGATGTTGTCAAGTTCCAATGACCTGTATAGAGTCCCTAGCATGTGGAGTTGGGGTACATTGGGAATCCTGACTGGCCATAGCCACCCCGCGGTTTCGGAAGGGTGCCCCTTTGAAGAACCAACCACGTCGTCGTGGTTTGAGTGCGTGTCGGTTCAGTCCACACTAGATGCACTGCATTGTTGAAGCACCGATGGCCGTTGACGTGTTTCTTCGTTTAGACATGCAGGACACATCGTGGTCAGTTTGGTGTGTCGTGGTGTCTAGATACGTGGAGTCAAGTGAGTCTATTTTTTGATAGGCATATCTCATTCACTCCTGCATGCACACCATTGCATACTTCACCAACCTATGATCAGCTATTGACAATGCTGACATGATTGAATACTTTCGACAAGATGCGATTGCCGATTTATAGACCCAAGATATCTCTGACGACTCCATCCATGCACTCATGCATCGCATCTGTGAAGCACTTTTGTCATTGACATGCATAAAATAGCTTGTCGTCAAGTTTCAGTGGCTTATGTAGAGTCCCTAGCATGTGGTATTGGGGTACATTGGGAATCCTGACTGGCCATAGCCACCCCGCGGTTCTAGAAGGGTGTCCCTTTGAAGAACCAACCACGTCGTCATGGTTTGAGTGGGTGTCGGTTCAGTCCACACTAGATGCACTGCATTGTTGAAGCAGCGATGGCCGTTGACGTGTTTCTTCGTTAAAACATGCAGGATACGTCGTGGTCAGTTTGGTGTGTCGTGGTGTCTACATACGTGGACTAAAGTGCGTTTGTTTTGTGATGGGCATTTCGCATTCACTCCCACATGCACACCATTGCAGACCTCACCAATCCGTGATCATCCATTGACAAAGCCGACATGATTACCAACCTGTGATCAGCTATTGACAATGCTGACATAATTGAATACTTTCAACAAGATGCGATTGCCGATCTATAGACCCAAGATATCTCTGGCGACTCCATCCATGCACTCATGCATCGCATCTGTGAAGCACTTTTGTCGTTGACATGCATAACAGCTTGTCGTAAAATTTCAATGGCGTGTGTAGAGTCCCTAGCATGTGGTATTGGGGTACATTGGGAATCCTGACTGGCCATAGCCACCCCGCGGTTCCTGAAGGGTGCCCCTTTGAAGAACCAACCACGTCGTCGTGGTTTGAGTGGGTGTAAGTTCAGTCCACACTAGATGCACTTCATCGTTGAAGCATCGATGGATGTTGACGTGTTTCATCATCTGGCAGGCAAGATACGACGTGGTCAGTTTGGTGTGTCATTGGGTCTAGCTACGTACAGTAAAGTGAGTCTACATTGTGATAGCCATTTCTTATTCACTCTCACTTGCACATCATTCCAAACCACACCAACCACAGACCATCTCTTGACAATGTCAACATGAATACCAACTCTGGACATGACCCAATTGACATAGTTGATGACCCACCTTATCCGACAATGATGTCAATCAGTCATGTTCGACTCATCAATGGACAATGCCAACATGATCAACTTCACTCGTATTAGGTAAGCAAGGTAAGGAGGTAAGTGCTGTCTTCAAATGCTCTTTTCCAGTCAATATGATGCTTAGAAGCATCGATGCAACAACCCAAGTTGGTTTTTTTATGGCGAGATAGTCAACACCACAGAACTAGTGCAATTACCGTTAGAGTGTATAGATGTATTATGACATAGAGTGAAAACACTTGGTTACTTTGTATATTTACATTTGGCTATATATGCATGCCCTATAGTGTAGAAATAATAACAATAAATTGCATTTGGGAGTTTTTCTTTGACCCAATAGGATGTAACATAATGGCATTATAAGCAAATTAAACATACCCCCCTGATCTTTGAATTTGATTTTAATGTTTTTTCAAGTTGGTCGAATAGGATACGTTATTTCGTTCAACAAATTCATTGGAACACAAAAAGAATTCCTTTTAGAAATGGTCGAATTCTTGGGTCCATCCAGTGATTTTATTCCGAACTTACTATTTTCTATCCAAGAAAATGAGTGGCGAATCGCGCATAAAAAGTGGTGTTCAGGTTTCCGCGACAGTATTGTAACGGGCCGGATCTCCAGCTCCTGCTCTGAAGTCGTCGTCGGAGTTCGCAGAATGGCGTTCTCAGTCCGCGTCAGGGGTTTACCCCCTTCGCGAGACTGAGGGGCAATCGTCATCAACGACCCAGAGCAGGGAGACTCGAATATTTCGAGTCTCCGGAGGCCCATTTCCGTTTTTAACCAAACCCCTGGTTTTGGGACCCAAACCGGGGGTTTTTACCTCGAACTCGTGTGTTCGCACGAGTTATTCCGTTTGTTTTTCGTCGAAGTTCGTCGTAAACGAACTTCGAGTTTTGTTTTGTCGTTCTGGCGCGAAATCGTCGCGTGCGAGGCACGCTGGCGATTTCGCGCCAGACATTCCGTCCTCACCCTCGCTCCCCCTATCCCTCGTCCTCTCTTGCTCGTTTGCAAGGAGGGCGAGGGGGGACGAGGGCACGAGGCCACGAGGCCTCGCCCTCGAGGCCCTCGTGGCCTCTTGGCCNGGCGGGTGGCCGGCCGGCCACTTGACCGGCCGCCGGCCACCCAGCCGGTCGGCCGCCGGCCGGCCGGTAGCCAGCGGGTGGCTGGCCACCGGCCAGCCCTCGCGATAGCGAGGGGTGGCTTGCAGCCACCCCCTCGCTATCGCGAGGTGGGAGGGCCGAACTGGCCCTCCCGCTACATTCCTCCCCACTTATTATGAACCGTCCCGGTTCATGACCAACAAGTGAGAATGCCAGGTAGTGAGTTGTCAACATCGTGAAAGAAAATTAATAATCTCAACCACCAGCTAAACATGAACACGTGCATGGCACTTGGACCTAAGCTGCAGCTTGTCGGTCAGCACGGCTAGCGGCCTCCCCCCTTTAGGCTGGAGCGTCCGCGCGACAACCATGTTGGGCGTCCCCAACCTCCTATGGTCGCTGTCCATGACTGCTGCCCTGTGGGAATGTTGTTCACTTTTCCGCGTTCAGGTGGTACCTCCTGCCACGCGTCGATCTGTGCGAGCTGCAAGCTCGCTCCAGTACTCGTTGACCACCCCTGTGGGCAACCGAGATTCGGGCTCCCATGAATTATGTTCAGGTCCACAACCGGCCCAATGAACGAGGTACTCCCTGACAACGCGCGACCGAAGAGTACGCTCTCGGTGCTGGAGTAGGCGAAGGACCTCGTATTGGCCGTCGGCAGCCAGGACTGCTGGCGGTGGCTGAACGGTTCCTTCTGCCGTGTATGGAGCCAGCAGGCTCACATGAAACACGTCATGTATCTTCATACTCGGCGGAAGTAGCAATCGGTATGCCACTGGCCCGATGCGTGCCACAATGGGAAACGGCCCAATCCACTTCGGTAGAAGTTTTCTTGCCCCTGGCGACCTCAACCGAAGGTTTTTAGTGCTAAGCAGCACTTTGTCACCGATGTCAAACGACACCTCCCGGCGACCTTTGTCGGCATATGCCTTTTGTCGCTGCCGAGCTGCTTGAAGGTGACCCTTCGCCTCCTGTAACAAGGAGTCGATGCGCTCGGCAAAGGCTTGAGCAGAAGGAACCTGCCCTCCTGTACTCCCACTCTTCACCAATGAAGAGGGTACCACTGGATGCCGACCACTGTTCAACACGAACGGTGTGAACTGTGTGGACTCGTTCACCGAGTTGTTCACCGCAAACTCTGCCGGTGCTAGGAATTCGTCCCAATCATGCATGGCAGGGTCCACGTACATGCGGAGCATCTGCTCCAGAGTGCGATTCATGCGCTCTGTTTGTCCATCCGTTTGAGGGTGAAACGCTGTCGACATTTGCGACTCGCTACCGAAGTACTCGTGCATCTTTTGCCAGAACTTACTAGCAAATTTTCGATCTCGATCGGAGATAATGCGCAACGGCAAGCCGTGGTACTTTACGACACCCTCAAAGAAGAGACGAGCGGTCTCCTCTGCGTTGACGTCAGTGGTTGTAGGAATGAAATGTGTCATCTTCGTCAGAAGATCCACAACCACTAGTATTGCATCGTGGCCACGGGCCGTGTCCGGAAGACCAGTAATGAAGTCCATGCTGACGCACTCCCATGGAGTCCCAGGAATGGGAAGCTGCTGGAGGAGTCCAGCAGGCTTCTTGTTACTAGCCTTATTCCGAAGACATGGGTCACATGTCATGCAATACTTACGGACATCGACACTCCATCCTGGCCACCAATAGTGGTCCGAGAGTGCCTGTCCGGTCTTTCGGGGTCCCACGTGACCTGCGACCGGCGGGTCGTGGAACTG
>SZWC01006188.1:23223-41262 GCA_023375785.1 Penium margaritaceum
GCCGGCCACCCAGCCGGTCGGCCGCCGGCCGGCCGGTAGCCAGCGGGTGGCTGGCCACCGGCCAGCCCTCGCGATAGCGAGGGGTGGCTTGCAGCCACCCCCTCGCTATCGCGAGGTGGGAGGGCCGAACTGGCCCTCCCGCTACAAGTATTAAGGGTTTCAGCTAGCCAGGTTTTGGCAGTTTGACCCCACATACAGCCTGCGCGCGACATGTTGGAAGCACGCACGAGAGAAGACCAATGGGAATCCTTCGCGCGGTGTCGAATATCAGGAACAGAAAAAAGGTGGGGATGACTAGTCGTCGAATTCAAGGATCCATTTTCCCACAAATTTGACGAATAAGGAACACCAAAATAATTCCAAACCCGAAAATGTCGTCTAATTCATGGATCATGTAATTAGGAAAAATGAAAAATACAAATTCATAGATCAAGGGGGTATTATGCACATAGACACACTTAGACAACTACGTTACTTGCATATTGGCATTTAGACATAACCATGTGCGATATAATCTAGCCACACTAGACATAGGTAGCATATTAGCATTATAAGCATATTACACATACTATGCATATAGACACACTTAGACAACTACGTTACTTGCATATCGGCATTTACACGTAACCATATGGGATGTTATCTAGCCACACTAGACATAGGTAGCATATTAGCATTATAAGCATATTACACATGTTAAGCATATAGACACACTTAAATCACTACATGACATGCATATTGGCATCTTAGTCATAACCCATAATGATGTAATATAGTCAAACTACACACAAGTAGCATACTAAAATTAATAGCATATTAGACATATGAAGCACATACACTCACAAATACACTACTTCACATGCATACTTGCATTTTCGTGTTATAAATGTACAGTTTTGTATCGACATTCTCAACATAATGACCATTATGCCATCATAAAAATGACACCATCATAAAACGTGTACCAAAATTCATACACCAACATAAAATGCTTATTGCCACAGTAGGGGAACATGTTTACCAAGATTCTCCACAAATATAATCTACACCATTCTACACATACATAATTGGGGCAGATTCCTTTTTACCCACCATTCGAAAACGTTCTGCGCAGGTTACCCACGTTTTGGGAATCGCAGACTGGATTCCCCACTTTTTGTCTGGGTATTTACGCATTCCCCACTTTTTGCTCTTTTCAAAAAAGTTGAGAAAAGTTGCGCGCGTTACCCACATTTAACCATATGACTCCGATACCCACTTTTGCGCACGGCAGGTCTATCCCGTACACAACGCGAATATTTTCAAACGGACCCCCAGTCACTGCAACCCACTCCTCGCTGCTTTTTCTCTCTCACCCGCATCTACTCTGCACGTACTATCTCACTTTCTCCCCTTGTCTCTGCTCACAATCGATGATGAGGGGGGGATGCGAGGGCGAGGGCTCGAGGCCATCGACCTCGAGCCCTCGCCCTTGCGATGATGCAGATTCGTGTCTTAATCGCTGGCCGTCGGCCAGCGAGCTGCTGGCCATCGGCAAACAGCTGGCCGTTGGCGAGCTGCTCGGCGGGCAGCTGTTGGCTTTCCGACGGCCAGCGAGCTGCTCGGCGAGCACCTGCTGGCCGACGGCGAGCTGCTGGCCGTCGGCGATTTGCTAGCCGTCGGCGAGCTATAATCCTCCGCATTCGCGGGGGAGAGGGTTGGCCCAGCCCTTCCCCCCCCCCCCCCCCCCCCCCCCCCCCCCCAACCCCCTCCCCCTTGTGCTCTGCTTTGGTCGCGCGACCGATTCTGCCAACGTCCATTCGGTGGCAGAATTATCGGTCGCGCGACCATATTCCAGCACGTTTCTTTGTGGAAAGACGCAACGACGAAAAGTCGTCATTTTATAGACATGAAATCAGAAAAACTTTCAGAAAAAACCCCTTGCCAAAATCATGAGCAAAAGTCGACCACATCAGAATAAAGTGAAAAAGGTTCCCAATAATGCACACAGAATGACGCCTCAAAACATAAAGAAATAAAAAAAGAAGTAAATATCGTAAATTTCAAAATATGTGAACATTATCCCCACTCGGTGAGAAAATGTGACTACAATACCGGTATTCTATGCATGTTTTCTCAAATGGTGGGCATAGCGTTCACGGTTAGTCACTATTCACACTTTGTGGGTATAGTGGTCAATAATGAAAAAAAGTGGGTATTTTGGCAGGCCGACGCTCAAATGGTGGGTAAAAGGGAAAGATAATGCGTGCCCAATTACATTAATCACCGAGGATGCTCGTGTGAGAAACCAAATGGCACAAAGAAAAATTCACAAGAGAAACATCCACACGTGGTATACATTGGAACATGTTGAGTACGCCATGTATTCCAACCTCTTCTTTCAATTTCATGTCAAACACTTGCAACAATATACACATTTGTACAATTGTACTCGCTTTAAGATTGTGCTACAAGAACTTAAACCCTGAAAAGCAACAAAGCTTGCAACATAGACACTTTGTTAAACAGAGTTTACAGAGATAGATAATATGCATTTGTACACTTCACATACACTATGTATTCATACCTAAATTGGCAACTTACATGAGGATAAAATATAAGAAGAAGAAAAAATAGCGGAACTATGTAGCATACAAGAAACAAAATTTGCAATAAAAACGCTTTGTCACCCAAAATTCACATCGATACTTCATATTCTTGGATACAATTCACATACACTACAAATATATACCTTTATTGACAACTTTCTTCAGAACATAACACAAAAGAAAGAATTCATATGTTGATACACATACAACGGTAGATTAGTAACACACTTTTCTGATTAAAAAATCACTTTCAAATCAACATGAAAATTTCTCTTTATTGCACCATAATACAACCTAGTTCTCTTAACTTGCGAGGATGACGTCGTCGATTGTCTTGTTGGTCGACGCGCGGAACGAGCAAGGCTAAAGAAAATAGAAGCGATAAAAAAACAAGAGGCAGGTGTTGCACGCAAAGCGTGCATAGGGTTACATAGTAACCGAGCAAAGGTATTCATGTTAGCATTCCTTAAGAGGCAAAACAATTGCCCGCAATCCGGACCACAAAACGGAAGGTTTGCAATGATACGTTACCGCGTCTGTGGAATCGAAATCTGGTCATAAATGGATTTCCAAACTGTCACACATATTCATTCAAACTATTTTTTTTTCTTTTTGGTTTGTTCATGCATGCTCTTTAACATTATGTATGGTTTGGGCGAACTTATCCTAAACTGCCTCAAGCTATGTTGGAATTATTCCAGCTTGTGTGGATGTAAAAGCTATAAAAAACTGAAAATTGAAAAATTGCGCTTGACGATAGAGCTTTATGTATAACAACTCACCAACATATTGAAGAAGAACATAAAAAAGCATTTCTTCTCTTTTTTTCCCATGAATTTTGTTTTATCTCATGATGAATTCATTTTAATGATATTTATTTGCTCTTCTAACGTGAAAATTTTAGTTCTGCATATTCATGATGAACTTCAGAAAAAAATTACCTTTGAAATTTTTTGATGAGCTTTGAATGTTTCATTATGTTATGAAAATCAATATGACGTAATTATGGGCATAATTTAATCTATTTACTTCATTCTATGACAGTGGTTGAATTTCTTTTATTTCATTTGTATTTTGACCCTGTTTGAAGCCGGGTTCACGAGTCACAAGAGTTTCTCATGACGACCAGTTCCGAGAAACAGGACAGGGCGAGGCCAAGGTTGGACCCAACGCAACGTACAGTCCTTACCCTGTTTCTCTGTCGTCGGACTGGAGATTCCTTACTATCCGGGGTCTGTCCGGAGATGTCGTTCGACGTCCATGATGTTTTTTCCTGAGTCAACCTTGGCATCGCGTCCGCGGACGTGGGAGGGTATACAGTCCTACAAATTCTAGTACCCTGATTGGTGGATTCGTCAGAAAAATGATCGATCCACCAATCTCGATTTCTTGCGGCACAAACACACAAAAGTAAGAATACAAAGGGTTACTATGTAACCCAAAAAAGTGATAGAAGGTTACTGTGTAACCCAAAGACTGTGCAAAGAAATCAGAGGTCGACTCACGGGGTCGAGGAAGGAATGAAGCAAAGATTATATGAAGGAAAAATCACTTTTTGAAGTACTGAGAATACCGTTACCACTTGGATTTCACCTGTCAGCGGCGGCCGGCAAGACGTAGGGAGCGTCGGTGGCGACGACGGCGACTCGCGTTTTCGGGGCGGTGCCAAATGTTGGGCGTCTCGACGACGTTGGAGAGTTCTCCTAAGGCTCGTTTGAATTCAAGAATGTCAACCTCTTACCACAGATCCCATGCTCAATGCAGAAATCGACGGCAGCGCTAGGGCAGATAAACCGCGTTTCTTGACCCAAAGATTCACAGGCCGTGGATCCTTGCTTTGTCGACCACACAGTTGTGTGCTCCCAGTTGCTATGAAAAAACAAAACGAGCTCCTTCTTTGGAGAAATGCAAAAGAGACATTCGCAATAGATCACCTCGAACGGTCACACAGAAGAGTGTAATCTCTTACGTGTCCAATTAAAAACTATTCAAAAGTCCTCATTTATAACTCGTTCCTCAACTCGAATCTATATAACAAAAAAGGAAAAAACACTCAATACTATCCATTTCAATTTCCCGACGTAAGTCGCAAATCCTACAAAGCAAGAGAGGTGATGCGGCATCCCCACAGTGGCAAGAATCAAAATCAAGGGGTGATTATCTTTCTTCAATCATCGTAAGATGAGGCTCAATTTGTGGATTTTGAGGTTTTCTACGTTTTCCCAAAGAAAGACAATGAAAAACTAAAGCCCTTCCTCCATAAATGAGGGCTTTTAAGCTAAGACAAAAATCAATAAAAGTCATATGAATTTTGAGAAAACGCATTTTTAGTATTGGTATTAGTAAAAGAAAGCCCGTTTAGATCCATGCGGATTGCTTTCAAACCCTAAACCTTACTAAAGTCTCAAGGCATTATTTTTTCACTGACACCTACCACACCATAACGTAGCAAGGCCATACAAATCTCTTTCAATGCTTTTGATTTGGAATCCCCAACAAAAGAGTTTGAAAACCCTTTTGTTTGAGAAGTAACAAACCCCTGTATAAATCCTGATATCATCGATAACTGCTTATTAAAGCTAGATTCCATGTAATAACAAGATAGCACGTGGTCCTATGAATGGATTGTTTTCATTATTCTCAATAGATATTGCGTGAAATATACAAAGAAATATGGAAATTCGGATAGCTCTTGATCAAAGTCTGAAAAATGGAAACATTAACGTAGGACTGATTTCCTGGAAGCAAGGTAAATTTCCAATAAACATAAAAATACTACACATGATAAATAATTCCAACCCTTCAAAATCAATCATAAAAAACATCAACACGAAGGTAAGGAAATAGCTTGAATAGGCTTCATATTATATAAAACACAACAAACAAGAACATTTAAAGTGAAATGAACCTAGGACTTGTGTTAATATCAATGGAATAAAACATCTCAATTTGAAGCTGTGGTGAACAAACTCATCATGAAAAACATGTCCTTAGGATCAAACGTTTGCTGCACATTTTTTCCAAATGTCACCTTTAAGCCATCAACATCTTGATTTGCTTTCCATTATGAACATTTTGTACGGATGAAAAGTAAGGTAAAATCTGAATGCTAAAGAAATAAATCTAAAAATATATGTATGGTACAATGAATTACATACAAATCACATAAACAAGGAAAATAAAAGGTTGTTTACAAACAAAAATACACTCCATTGCGTACTTTGTGAAAACTTAACAACGTTGAGTACCTTGAGATGGCTTGAGACATGCTTCCAATGATAGGTAAAGAATTCAACATGCGCATCTCCATCTTGCGAAAGTGAGCTCACAACTTATCAATGAAGAATTTAAACATTTGATAAAAACAATTTTGATATACCATCACCGACGTGTGTTTGATACCTACATTGAGGTCATTTTTGGAGTTTCAAGATATCGTATGAAGCTCTTTTAAAAGGCTTTCAAATCTTTTTAAATCCGAAGGGTAATCATCATGAACTTTAATTAGAAAGAGACTGAAACATTGAATGTTTGAAGAGGCCCATTAATGATTTTACTTTGACCCCTTGTTATGGTTGTGAAATGTGGAGGGGAGGAATTATTACGAACTTGTGAGCTTGCACAAATGTTTTGTAAACAAAACTAAAAGACCGTAAAAAAAAATCTCGAAATGAATTTTTGGTGAGATGGAGTAGAATTGTTGTGTCTCACGTACGTTTAGTAACTTTACACCGGCACTTTTGGATTTCTCTCATGCCTCACTCCCTTCCTCTCTTTTCCACTTTATCCATTGTCTCTCTCATCAAGGAGGCCACGAGGAGAGGGTGAGTACAAAAGCTTGAGGCCAGAAACCTCCACTTTAAAAAGGTGCCCTCTTTTTCTGGCATACTCGAGGCTGATCCTAGTTTTGTGGGAATGCTGGCGATTATCTGATTTTGAAAAATCCAGGTCGCAGTGGAGCTCACCCCCGCTCGACCGCCGATGCAAGGAGGAGGAGGAGCAAGCGTGCAAAGTGAGCGCCGGCATGGAGTGCACGCTGGTGCTATGGGTGTGTTTTGCACAAACCCTTATGCCACATTCCGAACACGCCACGTTGAGGTGGCTTCCCCATCCCGACGGGTAGCGTATCGAATAAGCTACATGCCGAGGGGTCTCTCTGCTAGGCGGGCTCCTGACACCAGATGCGGTCAGCCGTGACACAAAACTCACTATTGGAAAGCATACGCGATGGCGTGCGACGCACGCAGCGGCTCGTTAAGAGAGAAAACAGACCATCAATCTCGACGATTAACGGCCAAGCATTTCTGGCCCTAGGTTTTAAATGAAAGTAGAGCACTAGATTGAGGTGTAAGCAGATAATTGGGTTCAGGTGATAGTAGATTGCTACAACATGCTACAAAAGAAGTACGCTAAGGATTGGGCTAGCTAGCCAGACTATATGAATTCCTTTTACTCAATTCATTCAAATTAACCTATCATTTCAAATTATGGCTTCCATAATCCTCGAAGTGTATTTTTCCACTACGACTATGCTCTCCACACATCAAGATTAATTTTTTCGAGAACACACTCTCACATCTCGTATCACAACCATAGTCACGCATTGAGCGGAAGAGTTGGCGGATCTTGCAAAACTTCAAAGAGCAAAGGCCTAGAAAACAGCGGACAACGTTGAGGCTGATCGTGAGGGAGATAGCTGGACCAGGCCTCGAAGCCAATGCACGAGCGAACCTTTGGAAAACGTTTCTTCATTTCCAAAGCCTCCAAACGGCATTCCTTGCGCGAGAGACAAAGGGAGACTCCCATGCACTTCGAAGATGTCAAATTTTTGTCATAGATTGCCAAATTAGTGCTGGAAAGTTTTTTGATTGCTATTACAATGTTGCCAAATCTTCCCAAAGGATCTCTTGTGGGTAGAATTCATCTGGTGCAATTGAGCCGGTTCTATAGCAAATTGTAGGGCAGTGTGAGCCCTCAAGCTAAAGAACGAGTGGCTCAATTTATAAATGGCTCACCTGCGGGACAAGATTGGCATTGAAAAGATTTAGGAGGGCCCGCTCAAGGAGTTTGGGGAGACCAAAGCCAAAGGCTCCCAAACCGTTCATTCCCTTTGTCGAGGGAGTGAGCATTCAAACCTGGTTTTTTGCAATGAATGGCTACTTTAGGGCTTTGGATCATCTTAAAATGGATGATACTCTGCGTATGTCATTTGTAGTGACACTTCTAAACCGTGCAGCTTTTAAGTGGTGGAGGCAGCAAAATATACTAAGCACTCGAGTTGGAGGTGGGAACGTAGTTGTGCAACATGAAATGTTGTATATCCACACACGGGTCGAGCTAAAGCTCGTGTGCCAATGATCTCGGATGTGTGTGGGTAAGCCAAATGAAATTTGTTTGATTTCATATACACCTCCATGGTAGAACGCACCAATTTGAAGCAACTAAAGCAGATTGGATCATTATAGTAGTATGCATGTCGTTTCCTGGCGTTGTGCTCGTAGATCGTTAACATGAGCAAGCCGGAGATGAGAGACAAGTACCATTACGACTTGAAGGCTAGAATTCAGCGCACGTTGGCACGTAGTGGAATCACGTAATTCGAGACGATGGTGGTCTACGCTAAGCGCATTTACATGCTACATTATCATCCAAGGGGTTTCTGTGAGAAGCAAGAAAATTTCCAATGTCGAACATTGTACCAACAATTTGACCCCATAGAGATCAACGTATTTTAAGGAGGCTAGGATTACAGCAAGCCGCGTGATGGAAACCGTTGCATCTACGGGAAGCCTTGGTCCCAAGAGAAGAACTACAAAAAGAAGGCACACAAAAACAACAACCATTAGTGAGTTTTGGGTGGCCAACTACTTGGAAAGTTTCATCCGCATCAGCAAACACCAGCATCAAAAGTCCTTCGACAACTAGGGAGCTCCAAAGTGTATTTCTACGGATTGATGGAAGCAAAAGCGTTCCGAGAATCCTCCCAAAAGCCAAATTTCTTCGGCCGACTAGGGGCGCGAGACTCGCCACTATATTAAAGCATTACTAGATTGCAATGCGTTGTACTCATTGTTTAGCGACGAGCTTGCAAAGAGGTTGGGGCTTGCTGGGCTACGTGAGAAGCCAAGTACGGCCAAGTTGGTGCAAGTAGAGTTGGAGTGCGGACTACCTTTGAAGCCCTTGAGGATTGGTTAGGGCAAGCTGTCATGCGATGTGAACTTTGCATGTGCCCGATGGACACCTAGAATGCCATTTTTGGGCATGATTGGCTGCACCGGTGGAATCTTGCCGTGGATTAGGTTTGTGACCAAGTGAAAGTGATGAATTGTGGGGAAAAGATCATTTTGTTATTGTGGGCAGTGTAGACTTCAAGGGAGGGAAGATGTCGTACTTAAGTTACGTGTAGTTGAATTGTTGTCAGTGCAAGAGGGACCCAGTGAACCCTTTTGTGGGTGTGGCAACATGCAGCGGTTGAAGAGGTGGTAGTGTTGGTAGCCAATGCAAAGCAACAAGAAATTGAGTAACACAAATCATCAATAACAAAGCTATTAAAAGACATCAAGGGAGTATAAGATAGCTATAGTGACGTGTTTGCTACTGAGTTGTGAAAGGGTTTACCATCAAATGGAGACACCCACCTCAAAATTGACCATGTTCTGAAAGCAACTGCAACAAGGTGGGCTGATTATTTCATGAGCAATGATGAGCCAGGTGAGCTCAAGAAGAAGTTGGAGAAGCTGACAAGGTAAGGGTTCATCAGACCGTTGATGTCACTTTACGCTACACCAATCCTCTTTGTGAAGATGGAGACAGGGGTGGTACGGATGTGCGTGGATTATCGCGCATTGAACAATGTAACCATGAAGAATGAATGTCCGTCGCGAAGGGAAGAGGAGCTCTTTGACTAGTTGAGGGGAGCGTAGTACTTCAGCAAGATTTACTTATGCTCGAGATACCATCAGATTTGCAATGCGTAGCAAGATGTGGAGAAGACGGCGTTTTGTACTTGGTAGGTTATTTTGTGTACCTCCTGATGCCGTTTACGTTGACCAATGCTGGTGCAACGTTCATGAACTTCATGAATAGGATTTTCCGCCCTCACTTAGACCAGTTTGTGGTGGTGTTCCTCGACGACATCCTCATCTGCTTCCAAACTTTCAAAAAGCATAAGCAACATCTTTGCTAGGTGATTGACATTCTTGTTAAAACGAAGCTGTTTTCAAAGCTCTCCAAGTGCGATTTCAAGAAAAGGGAGGTGGAGTTCCTTGCGCACATTGTGAGTAATAAGGGTCTACGTATGGACCCAAAGAAGATGGAAGAAATGGAGTATTGGCTTACACCAAAGTATGTGTGTCACATCTACGTGTTCTTGGGATTTGTCAATATTATGGAAAATTCATTCGAGGTACGTAGAGAAGGGTGAGCCATTGAGTGAGTTGTTCAGGAAGGATCACCTATGGGAATGGGATGATCAAGAGTAGAAAAGCTTTAAAAATCTCAAGAGTGTAGTGTGTGACGCTCTGATGATGGTTCATCTGGATTCATCCAAGGAGTACTTCATGACGTTAGACGCAAGCAACTATGTTATTTGGGTGGTATTAATGCAAGATCATGGAAAGGGGCCGTAGCCAATTGCGTGTAAGTCTTGCATTTTGCGAAGGGCGGAGTTGAATTATGCAATCCATGATAAGGAGATGCTGGCGGTGATCCATGCGTTCAAGAAATAAAGGTGTTACCTCGAGTCGTGAAGTTGCGTTGTCTTCATGGATCATTATGCCTTAATGTATCTGAAGACGCAACCGAATCTCAGTCGCAGATATACTTGCTAGATGGAGTTTCTAATGGGGATTTTTCACTACAAGATCTAGTATAATCTTGGGAAGTTGAACTCGGCTGATCCTCTATCGCGGTAGCCAGACTTGAGCCATAATTCCATTTTAGTGATGGTAAAATCTGAAGTCATGAAAAGTCTGTTCTAGCACGTCTCTGGCGTGGATAGTATGTTCATGGTTGGTGTGCGTAAAGGCACCATGTGGGATGGAATGTATTGGCGAAGGGGGTAGGAACGGAGGATTGTCCTGCTAGATTAGGTGGCACTAAAGTTCTTGTCACTGGAGGAGGCGGATGACACACATTACTTGGTACCCTTCAACTTTGACAAGCCGCTCAAAGCCTTGGCAAACCAAATTATTGGTCGTTAATGGCATGTGATTGTAAGAGGTTTGTGAGCAACTGCGTTTTATGCGAACGCATGAAGGCACGGATCACCAAGCCACCATGCGAGCTACAACCATTAGTTGTACAAGAAAGGCCATGGAAAGACATCTCGCTTGACTTCATTGGCAGGTTGACCGTGATGTTGCAATGCAATGCTAAACTATAATCGATGAAGCAAAAACATGAAAGACTTCCATTATTGGGATTAAGTTCGTAAAAAATGAAAGATTCCTTAATGAATGTAAGAATAATCATTGTATTATAGCGATGATAGATACATAATGAAAGTTAAGTCAAATAGAACACATGGAAAGAATATTTCATAAACACATTTCAAACACCAATATGAAAAAAATGTATACACCAATTAAGATGCAAAAGGTATGTTTTTCGCCCAAAGATATAAACTTAGGTGCTTAGTTTCATGAAGTGCCTTTACGAAATACATCATGGAAACAAGATAATGCAGCTACATTCATGTCCAAATCACTATAGTTCCATCATGGCTTAACATCCTTTCAATTTCCCATTAAGTTATATGGATAATTGCTTAAAGTTTTTCATGCACTTTCTTTGAGTAGCAAAGAAATATTTGTATGAGAATTGAAGACAGTTTTACTTATTTGATGAATAAAGCTAATTAATTCTTAAAAGTAGAATAAATACATACATAAATGGAAAAGGAATGGCACCATAACAATGAAATTTGGATATGAATTCTAAATAAAATACTTGATATGCATGGAAGGAATGTGTATTATGAAGTCTTATGCATTTTGCCTATTTTATGACTTGATGTCTGGAATAAACTACATGAGAATCTTCATTAACTCTTTAAAAATCACGAAAGATTCGAGTCTTCCACCCTGAACACAAATTACCGATAAGGAAGGAATTCGTGGAATCCATGTGGAGAGGGAAGCTCACGCTACACTACTGCCATATGGGAGTGGAACTGCCTTAGGTATCCAAAGAGAGAATCAAAACCTTACGCTTGGGAAGCTTGGCCAAATGGGGACAATCTGGGATGATTGAAGGTTTGTGAGTTTTACCTTGTCCATTCGAATCTTCTACTAGGAAGGGACATCTGAATGCCATATAGAGAGGCCGTGTTACATAAAAAGTATAAAGTGCATAAACATGTGTTGAATATATGTGGAAAATTATTTGAGTTCTTATATTTCATGTATGTAGTGGTGTAAAGTTGTTCATCCCAAGACTCAATTGTATTAAAAATGATTGGAATACTACTTTGGAAAGTAATGGATTAAGTCTCAAGCGTTATATCTCGTGTATGGCTAGGTCTTCTACTCACGTATTATTCTAAACTTGTGATTATAATGTGACCTTTGGAAGAATGAAACCATGTAGAGAAAGTGAAGGATGTTTGATTGGACGATTTGATGGACAAATTTGTGACCTTATATTGTCAATATCTCCTTATTCCCTCTATTATTCATGCTTGCATGCTATAAAATGCATAGAAATGTTGCATTGTTATGATATCTTCCTTATGAAAATTGATGTAGTTTTTGTTCTTAATAAGCTACATTTTGCAATTATTTTCTATTTTCTAGATTTTGAGGATACATTGAACAATTGATACCAAAAATCATTAATTAAAAATTTCCTAAATGATATCTCAAATATTTAATAGGAAATGTATAGTATACTTATACGTCCTTTATTTCTTGTCTGTATTTCTGTAAAAAGATGAAAATTGAAGTTGTTTGCTTGATTGATTGTCTTTCCTTCATCAGCAGAACCTTGTGTTATATTACTTTTTTCCCTTTCTCTCAGATCATAAGATTCAGAAAGGTATTATTAGGTGGAGGCCATGATTTTGGTGACGTTTTCAACTGTACAAGTTGTTTTCATTTTTTTCATTCCATGTATTGCATCTTAGCAACAATGCTATTTGTATATTTGAATCAATTGTGGAAGGCCTTGATTTGTGTTTAGCAAAGCTCCTTTTCCTTCTATTTGTTCACCTTGCATGAAGGAGTCATGTGTCATCCTTCCTTTAGTCGTATGTCATTTTACATTTTTTTGAATTTTGCACCTAAACATGAGAGAAAAATTGCATTAAAGTTTGAACTTTGGAAGTTTGTAGAATTCAATTTTTGATTTCTCATTTCAATCCATTAATGTAGTAACTTCATAAAACAATGAGACATAAAAGGAGTAGGGATGAGGTAATTGGATTCTAGATATGATCACAGCCTTGTTCTCTCTTCAATGGAGTGGCCAAAGGTAGAGGTATATCATTATGTAGTGGACAAGTTCATGATTGGGATCAAGATGAATATGTAAGTTTTATTGGTATTGGCTAAAAGGTTTATTTAAATATGGGGATTTTAAGGAATAATCTTTGGTTGTATCTTGATGTGACTATTATCAAGCCTTTTTTCATTTATTTTTGTCGGTGGGTTTCGTAAGACACATGTGACATGCAAAGGCTACGCTTACGATCAAATTATGTGGGAAAGCCTCCAATCTATACTTGTTGACACAAGGAATCCCATCATAAACATAATGTCCTTTATGTAGGCTATGAAGAACCATGGACATAAGGAAAGGATGAGGACAACTATTTTGACTGAAAAAAGGGCAGTAAAGAAGGTAAGGGTCTAATGGTGCTCTCATGGTGCCACTCCCCATTATAAAGCCATGGTTTGTGTTTAATTGTTTTTTATGGTCCACTTGACATCATGTTACTTGCATCTTTATCACTAGGATTTTTTTTGTTTTTGTTAACACTTTGAGGTTATTATGCGAAACACTTTTTCTTTCATTTGAGATGAAAGGAATTCAACATTCATTTCGTTTTTAACTTATAGTAAAGAAATTTTCTTTGGCTTATGAATGCCTCTTATTTGGTGCCCATGGACGGCACGTGCCTAAGTATTGATGCATGATCTACATTTGTATTCTATCATAGTTATTTCATGTAAATGATATTGTTGTCCCCATGGCATGAGTTGTGAAGGTTTCATGGGTGATTATAGCTGTAAATGATTTTATAATCACCCTAGCATGATGAAAATGAATAAGATGAAAAAAATAATTCACTTTCATATTATTTTAGACAAGGGGCTTTTGATGTTGCTAATTAGAATATTCTAAAACATGAAACCACATTTTTTGTTCCATAGTTTATGTGAAATTTCATGAAATCCAGCAAGAAGGTTATAACAAAAGTGATTTCACATGTGTATTCATACTAGTAGAGTGAGAAATGTGTAAGGAGCACGAATGAAATTTCACCCTATGATGGTCCATTCTTATAGCTTTGGTGTAAATCCAAGAATATCTGGTACAATACATAGTTACTATGTTATTGATGGAATTCAAAGAGAATTTCATGGATTCCTTGATACTATACGTTGAAGTGCCATCAGCATTCCTACTCATTAGTCTTTCCTTCATAAATTTCAAGGAAGAACTCATTGGTGGAGCAGATAAAGATGTTTGTTTGTTTGCTTGCATCGGTTAGAGTGAAACGGGAATTTAAATCTTACATGATTAATGAAATTTATAATGTAGAATAATTGGGTCTTTACTTGACCTCATTCAGAGGGATGAGTTACTATTGCTAGTGTGCGGAAGTTGTTATCGAGAGAAGCAAACTTGGCACATGGAAAGATTTGGGTTAGTAAGTGTTACACGCATTTGGTTTCCATATTTAAAGGGTTAGATTCTCCGCTTTTACATGACGTGATGCTCATGTGCATGCCTTGTTAAAGACCTTTAGCTCACCAATGATGGTGCTGATAATTACGTAGTCAAACACGTAAGGAAGTTTATTGGTGTGAAGGAGGTGTAAAGCATAATCAATGTTGCCCAACATGATGGTAGATTTATATAAGGGCCATCATTGCTATAATTAGAATAAAAAGTTTTCTTTATGAAAGGTTGAATTACGGAGAGTGTGACTGTGAACTGCTTACACTGAACAGTCTGTAATGGAGAATGGAGGAAGGAAGCAGGTTGTAGTAGTGGAAAAATCTGAACCACCGTCGTGCATGAAGAGCTTTCCAAAAATGGGGTTGGTTGAACAAATTGCCAGGCACACTGACAGAGTGCCCGGGCGGCCTACTACTTGCCGTGTCATATCGCGGCCAAGCCGCCCTGCCTTGCCCCAGTCCGGAACTGGGGGCGGCTCTTACCTTATCACAGCATTGCTTCCCGAAGTAGCAACATTGAATTAGCAATTTAGCAATTTTGTGGTGGGCTTAGACTTTGTTGAGGGCTCACGCTTCGGTTTTCGTGAAAACTTGTTTCCCGCTGAGCTTGCGACTTTTGTTTGACTCCGGTGTGTTCCCCATCGAACCCCGCCTCTATTCTTTAGCAACGGCTTCAAGAAACTTAACGTTTGCATCTGAGTCGATGACTGGCCGAAGTGATGTCTAACGAGCTTCTTGCCTTCTTGTAGCATACAAATTGATCATAGAAATTGAATACACTGTTTACGTACAAATTTCATTGATCTCTGCCGTAGGATGCACTGAAGTGAGATTCGATTACAGCACTCACCGCACATTCATTGAAACGAACATCGAAAGCTACCAGATTTTGTGGAGTATTATCGGGCGGTATGACACGTCAGCATTTCTCTTTACCAAAAAGATGGTGGACGTCACGACTTGTAAAGTGGTGGGAAATTGTTTTTCTTCCGAACCATGATACAAGGCCGTCATATGTTAGCCCATCCTTCCCGCTCGAACTATGTTTTCGATTACATGATTCTGGAAGCGTTGCCTCTGTCTCTAAGCGTCATACAGGCCGTGGTGCTGTCAAATGCACCACCTCGCACATTTCCGTCGTCCAACCTCAAACGTCTTTCATCTCCGTTGTTTTCCAAGAAGCACAGAGGCAGGGCTTTTGGCAGGGCTTCGTTGAAGAGCTGTCGCGCAAGTTTGCTGAATCCAGTGGCCCGTCAAGCTCTTTCGGCACGTATACCATGGCGAAGCTGCGTCTCCTACCCGTCCTTTGCCTCTGTGTGCTCTTACCCCTCTGCTCCGCCGCTTCCCCTGCTGACGACCTTACCGCCGCAACCACCGCCACCACCACCATTGCCGCTGCCATCCCTGATATCGGCACACTTGCTGAAACTGGCAGCTCCAGCAACCCCAACCGCCTCCAACACGTTCGTCCCCGAGCACTGGCTGCACGCTCGCGCTCCCTTGCCGCGAAGTGGCCGCTCAAACGTGTCGTGCTGGTGCACTCGTGGTTCCAAGGCCCCTGGGTGTGGAGCAAGGTGGCGCGCTACTTCAGATCATCAGGGCTGACCGTCACTCTGGTGCAGCTGCCCACGTCGGCGTCCGTTCGCAACGCCACGGACCTGGCCAGGCCCGTCATCGCCGCCCTTAAGGCCTCCCCGAGCGCCGTGCTGCTCGCGGCCCTGGGGTACGGCGCCCTCGCCGCAGCTGCCGCCGCAGAGGCCGTGCCGGGCAAGGTGAGTTGCCACACGCCACTCGCACTCCCTCCGCGAGAGACTGAGGGTGAGAGGGAGTGGGTGAGAGGGTGAGGGGGAGAGAGTGAGAAGGTGAGAGTGTGAGGGGCTGTGCCGCAACACCATGCGCGGGCAGGCGGGCGTCAACGTAGCCTGCATTGCTTTTCTCTGCTGCGATCTACGGCTACAGCGCTGGCCTCTCTCTTCTTCTCCTCTCTTCTCTTGCCACCGAGATGAGTCGTCACGGTTTTTCTTCTTCACCCGCATTGGCCGCGGCTATGCGCTCAGCAAACGCATCGCAGCGGCGATGCAGACACTGTCTGGCTCGTTCGTGCAGCGGCGCGCTGAGGAGGCGGTGTCGTCCGGCCAGCATCAAGGCCAGCGTTAAGGCCACGAGAGGGATTGGACGGTGGCCGTCGGGGGACAGACGAGAGGACAGGTTTTGTTTGTACGCGATGAGAACGCGAGTTCGACCAGCTTGAGTTGGACCGGACGACGTCACCTCTCATTCATAGGTTGGGGACAGTCCTGCAATAATGCATCACTGAATACAGCGGTGCTCGAGCGATACCGCGGGACTGACTACTGCGGTACCATTCTTGACCGGCAGGTTCGTAACAAGAATGGTAACCGTACAGCGTTACTCATATTGTTTAGAAAATACCGCGGTATTGCATGTGTGCTGCGGAACATGGTGCAATGCAGACTGCCGAACGATGTGCAGTGTGGTACTCTTTACCTGTTGGCGGTCTGCAAGTACATCCATGACAACTACGTCCTAGTAGTTGTCATGGATGCGACATCTGACTGTCTGTGCTGGAAAAGAGAGCACGTATTCTGAGTACGAACACAAGCGTGGATGTGAGAAAGCACAGGCAAGCAGAAGGCTTTTGCAAGAGCCCTTCACTCGTTCAGAGCACTTGCGGCATCTACCACGATGGTGGTGGCATGCGGCCCATGCGGCCCATGGGGCCCCCGGTCGTAGCACTGTAGGTGTGCCTTCTGCTGCTGATATGCCGACTGTTGAAGCAGTTGGGCACGTTAGGCTCGGTAAAGCGTCTTGTCGAGATGGATCGTGAGGGAGTCGTACCGTAAGAGTGAGCGGGGTAAAGGAAGAGGGAAGTAATGAAGGGCGTACATACACACGTACGTGGTGACCTGGTCTTTCTTGATGACACGGATCTTGTTCTGCTGTTGTTGTGGAGGTGAGTGCAACCGGAGCCTGCAAATGTCTGTGGCACAAACAAACATGTCGCGAGGTGTGGACAGGACTCTACGCTGCTGCTGATCAATCCCTGACCGTTTTTCTTGCCAGACATTTGCAAACCACAGTGGCCTGACACTGGACGGATCCTCTGTGAGGCATGAACCGCCTGCTTTCCTTCTCCTTCTCCCCCCTTGGCCAGTTACCTGTCGTCGTAGTCCTGGCCTTCATGTGTGTTGAACTCGTGGATGTCATTCTTGCCTCTCCACCACCGCTGCTGCCGCCGACTCTGACCCCCCAGCCGTCGCTGCTGTCTCTGCTGTCACCACAATGGCTGACGCCGCCGTCGTTGTTGTCATTATCTTCGCCATCGTTGCTGTCGCTTTCTTTGTCTTGGTCGTAATTGTTGTCGTTGTCGTGATCTACGTCGATCTTGTTGTTGTTGTTGCCGTCTACATTGTTATCGTTCTGGCTGTCGTCGTACTGGCTGTCGTCGTCGTCGTCGCTGTTGTCATCGTCGTCGTTCTCCTCCTCCCCCTCCTCCTCCTCCTCCTCCTCCTCCTCCTCCTCCTCCT